>VZUI01001724.1:0-68513 GCA_013401135.1 Cettia cetti
TTATTTTCCTTTTTCTTTTCATTAAATAGTCTTTCTAGTCTAGAGCCTCTCACTTCGTTTTCTTTCAAACCACAACACAGTGTTATTTTTAGTTTCAAATAATGATGGGGTTTTTTTTAATCCCAAGGAATTCCAATGTATTGAACATTCTATAATGAATGTATTATGGAGATTTCTTATCAGTCACCTTTCATTTGAAACAGGCAGAAACACAAGAATGCAAAATATTTCCTCTTCTGCTGTGGGATAGAGCTGTGATGTGTGAATTCCTCTGGCCACCCAGATTTGTTATGGAGTGGTTGTGTTGAGCCAGAAAGTAGAAAGACTCTTGAATATGTGCCTGCTTCTGATTATGAGAGGGTACCCTGGCACAAAGGAAGTCTGTCTTCAGAGTCATTGATCTAAACAGATTTTTTGCTTCTGACCTGGTTTTGAGTGTGCTGGAGGACTTTGGCACTTTTTTGTGAAACTGTGTGCCTGTGCCACAGGAAGTCCTTTTCTGGCTGGATCACATTACTGCTTGAGCTGTCTCGCTTAGGCTCACTATTTACATGGTGGGCATATACAGTGGATAGAGGTAAAAACGTCTTTATTGCTAATTCAGCAAATGACTTTGTGTGAGGAATGATAGTCTGTCAGTGGATTGGCTTGAATTAAATAACTCAGGCTTAATAGTTTTACTGAAGGCAAGCCCTGTGATGAGATCTCCTGAGCTCATAGAAACAAAGAAATTTAGCAAGATCCCTGTTCTCTTGTGTATGTGTGTGTGTTGCTTTAGATTGTTTTTGGCTTTCAGGACATGGAAAAAAAAAATCTTAGCTAGACAATAATTGCTTTTTACAAGTTAAAACAAGAAACTGGAAGAACACAGGCTTCTCTGTGAGGAGCTTTTTTTTTTAGTTCATTTGTTCAGGACTGAGTAAATTCTGAGATGAGGCATCGTTAGTCAGATTATTCATTGTAAATTATAGTAAAATGTCTCAACTTACATGTTTCTGTACAGGGAAATGACAGAGTAGATTATTATTTTGAAATGGGTGTGGTTTGTGGATGTGATTTCCTTTACTATGAAATATCCAGGGTAGTGATCAAAACAAAATGGGTTTTGAAAGAAAGAATTACCTTTTAAAGGTCTTGTTAGGTATTTTTTGAATAAGACATTTAAGAAATATCTTCATAATTGAATCTTGATATCTTGAGTCCATTTTTCCAGCACAGCATATGCAGGATCACACAGACTTGGTGCCTTATTGTCTTTAATTGGTAATATATAAATTTGACCCATTCTTTGAAACATTTCCCAGTGTCTTCTAGCTTCTTTTGCTACATTTTGATCACATTTAACATTATAGAATCACAGAATGGTTTGGGATGGAAAGGATCTTCAAGATAATCTAGTTCCAACCCCTTGCAGGAACAGCTTCCACTAGACCAGGTTGCTCAGAAGAGCCCCATCCATCCTGGCCTTTAACACTTCCAGGGATGGGGCATCAGCAACTGCTCTGGACAACCTGTGCTAGTGCCTCACCACCCTCACAGTAAAGAATTTCTTCCCGATATCTGATCTAAACCTATCCTCTTGCAGTCTGAAGCCATTCCCACTTGTCCTGTCACTACAGGCCCTTCTGAAAAGTCCCTCTCCAACTCCCTTGTTGCCCCTGTTTTTAGGTACTGGAAAACTGCTAGAAGTTTTCCAAAGCCTGCTCTTTTTCAGGCTGAACAATCCCAATTCTCTCCGCCTGTCTTTGCAGAAGAGGTGTCCCAGGCCTCTGATCATCTCCCTGGCCTCCTCTGGACTTGCTCCAACAAGTCCACATCCTTCTTCTGTGACAGGCCCCAGAGCTGGACACAGCACTCCTGGTGGGGCTTCCAAGAGCAAAGCAGACCTGTTGCCCACTCTGCTTTTGAAGCAGCCCAGGACATGGTTGGTTTCTGGGCTGCAATGGCACATTGCTGGGTCATGTTGAGCTTTTCATCAACCAGCAACCCCAAGCCCTTCCCCCCAGGGCTGTTCTCAATCCATGCTCTGCCCATCCTGTGTTCATGCTTGGGATTGTCCTGACCCAGGTGCAGGACCTTGCGCTTGGCCTTGCTGAGCTTCATGAGGTTTGCATGGGCCCGCCTCTCTAGCCTGTCGTGGTCCCTCTGGATGGCATTCCTCCCTGCAGCGTGTTGACTGCACCTCACAGCTTGGGCTGAGGGTGCCCCTGACCCACTGTCCTTGCTGCTGGCAGGGGTGTCAGTGTCCCAGCGCTGGCCCCTGAGGAGCAGCACTCCTCACTGCTCTCCACTCACACATCAGACTGTTGACTGCAGCTCTGATCTGGCCACCAACTCCTTATCTGCCGAGTGTCCATCCATCAAAGCAATGTCTCTCCAGGTTAGAGACAAGGGTGTCCTGCAGGCCAGTGTCAAGTGACATCAGTCATTCTTCCCTTGTCCACCACTGCTGTAACCCTGTTGTAAAAGGCCACCTAATTTGTCAGGCACACTTTGCCATTAGTGAAGCCATGTTGGCTGTCACCAATCATCTCTTTATTTAAGTCTTGTTGGTAAAAATAACCTTTTAGAATAAAGAGGAAATGCCATTTAATTTCCATGTGTAGAATTTAAGAACAATTGAGGGTGGGTGCCACCTCTGATTATTTCACCCAACCCCCTGTTCAAGGCAGAGACAGTTTCAAAATTAGATTTGGTGGTTCAGGCCTTAAGTAGTCATGTGCTGAATACTTCCAGGGGTGGAGATTTAGAAAGTTCTCTGGAAAACCTGCTCCAGTGATCGGTGGTGTGATACATTTATAATTTTTTGCCCTTTGATCTAAGAAAAATTTTCCAAGCTCCTCTGTCCTTTTCTCCCTGTCCTTTGGATGTGAACCTCTGAGAAGAACCTAGCTCTTCCAGATATGTAAATGCCCATTAAGAAATTGTGGATAGGAATTAAGTTCCCCCTTTGTCTGGTCCTCACAATTCTGAACAGATCCTCATCTCAGCTTGTCCTTGTATGTGCTTCAGTCCCCAAGCCATGTGTGTGACCCTTTAAGTATTTTTTAATGGATATCTATTTAAAGCTGTAATCAAATGCGTGTTTGTTATGGCATCTTGGCAAATAGATAGACCAGACCCTGTTAGAAACTTCTCTTCATTCTTTGATTTCTGTCATTTATGTTGTGGAAAGTGTGAGAACACCCTCAAAAAGGATATGTGCTAAAAGAGGCCTATTGTATAAATCCACACAGAATTCAGAGAATGCAAATACTCTGTGGGTCTTCATCCTCTCTTATTAATACAGGCAAAATGATTCAATTAAAGCATTTCTGTGGAAAATAGTTGTTCTTTCAAATCCTTTAATTGCTTGGCTAACTACAGGAAGACAAAAGTCTAGAAAGTGTTGGGTAGAAGATCATATTTGAGTGTGGTATACTGAATTAGTCTCATGAACCACTTGATTTTATGAGGTTTTTTTTTCAGCTTTTGAAGAGGGTTTCAGTTCTGGTAAAAACATTAATCATGGATTGCCTTAACTGAAATGTTACACACATTTTTTCTTCCTCAAGGGTGATGCAGTGGGTGACAAGCCCCTGGAAGTCCATGCTGCTTCAAATAAAGAGCAAACCCAGAAGTAGAATGCTACATCACCTGACATCAAACAGGTAAAGGATAATAGTTTGTGCCTAAGCAGCAGAGTAACTTGGAAAAGCTGAACTTTTTCAAGTTTGACTTGCAGTTTTCTTCATAATGATTAGGAGAGTGTGGACAGGTAATTTTATTTGTCCTAAAATTTGTCAAGAATATATACCCTCCCTAACACTATTTAAGTTAGGAATCTAAATTCTTCGTCTTTAGAGCATAACAAGTAAATATATGTCTGCTTGAAGGGTTCTGAATTAATTGAGGAAAGCCTTGTGGCTGTGGTGTTGGCTGGTTTTGGCTTTTTATTTTCTTTTTCATCTTCCCAATTCTGCCTCCCATACCAAAAACCTCTTTGCCTTCTTTGTTGTGCTTGTACAAGTGTTAGGGTGGGGAAGAAACCTCTTCCCTGCTGATAAGTTTTCTCTAAAGATTTGTGAGTGCCAGGGTACAGCACTGCCTTACAGCCTGTAAAAGTCCATGATGTGCCTGACCTTTCATGTTAGTGCAGCTCCCAAATGAGTCCTGTTGGGAGCAAAAGATGGAGGAAAGGAAGGCATTATTTTCCAGGCTCTCCAAGGCAGAAACTCAAGTTGAGATACCAGTTCTGACTTGGCCTCAGGGCTGTGTTCTAAACTCAAGCAAATCCTATGGTTACAGTTCCTAGAAAAGCAAAACAAAAACATCCTCTTGACTTTTATCATAGTTTGGTTTCATAGGATTAAAAATTGCTCTGTATTTGAGACTTATAACAAATAATTATAACATAATTGGATATCATTTAGCACAAAATGTCAGATGTTTGCTCTGTTATCAGTTGATAAAGAGTGTCTCTTCTGAACATTTTCTATTTGCCCTGTGTTAATTTTGCATCATGTTAAAAACTTACTTTCCATCAGAAAATGATCCTGGCATTATAGGGTCTCCTCATCAACTTTGTGTGCAGTATTCCATTTATCAGAAATTTTTTTTTTCCTTACTGCCAACTCTGTAAATAGAGTCCAGATCTGGCAAACTGCACCAATTTTTTTCCATGCATCAGCATCAGTCACATATGTTTGCAGATGTGGTGGAATGCACCCATCTGCTGAGCAGCAGCATTCCACTATTACATGGGAAGCTTTAAAAGAAAACCTAGTTTTTAATGTTGGCTCCCTTAAAGTGTTTTTAATTGCTATTGCTAATTCTCACAGCAGCAATGTGAGCTTGTTGACTGACTGATGTACTGAGTACATTAGCTTTCCCTTTAGAGCTATGAATATAAAGACTTTAAGAATACATGTTTTCCAAGTAGTTTGTAAGATAGTAATGTAAAATAAAAACTAAAACAATATTTGGAGGATTTAAAATGTTTTTTGGTGTAAAGAATCCCAAGAGAAACAAGAGGAAGAAATGCCTCTCTAAAATTCACTGAAGTATTTTGTGCTTATTGTCAACTAGGACAGAGCTACTAAATGATACAAAACAAGAGAACTGAACTTTTGTGTGTGACACTGCACAAATATCAAGGTTCATTACAAACAGAAATCCATAAATAGGTTTTATTTTCTTTCAGAATTTCTTGCTATGAATATAATTTTTGTTAGGCCTTTATTCACTTCTTGAAATGTCAGCCTTGTGCTTCAGGCACATGTTCTTTGTTTGGGGAAGGTTTTAAGAGAGTGAAGATAAATTGCCCAGGAGCTTGAAGTACCAGGGTGCTCCTGGTTTTGAAACCTACGTGCTTCACCTCATGTTGTTTCTGGAGGAGGCATATGAAGGGAACTGCTGGATTTTTGACCTAGGGCAACCAGATGGTGAAAGTTCAATTCAGTATCAAATTCAGCAGTTCTGTGGAGGTGGCAATTTGTTACTTGTGCTTGAAACCAAATCCAGTTGTTTAACTCCATACCCAAGTCCAGATGTTTTGTTGGATTTGGGTGATCCCAAAGGTTGGAGAGCATTGCTGTGATCTTTGAAAAGACACATTTTTTTATTCTGGGTGAGATCAGTCCTGAAAATCTCACTGCATTTTCTACTGTTGGTAATATTCCTAGTTGTGTGGTTACTAAAATAAAGGCAATCTCATTTCCTCAATGATTTGCCACAGCATGGGCCTCAGAACTGTGAATGGTCAGCCAAGGACAAAACCATGTTAGGTTGAAGACAACAACATACTTCTCTATGCCAAAACCAGCAACATTGCACCTCTTTTATTATAGTTTGTTTGTCATCAAAAATTATAGCAAACTTCAGCTCAAACCACATCCCACTGTGGAAGAAGCAAGCTTTAATTTTATCCAGATGTTGTGTTTAGGAGTTTCATGGAAGTGACAGGGTTTTGTGTTTTTCCATGAAGATAGCATATCTCATTTTCACTCTATTCCAGATCTATATTTATGTAATTTCCTTTTTATTGGAGTTAAATTGTAATCTTACTTACACCAGAGTAAGTAAGATTAAGAAAATATGCATTTGATGGGAATTTAAAAGAATTCTTTTTGAAAAAGTTGGTTTATTATAGAAGATTCCAGTTGGTGCTTGGTTGTTTGAAGTGTTCTCTTTTGTCTTTGTCTTTCCATTTAGTTCAACTATGGGAATTGAGTCCTCTAGAACAGACATGATCATTAGTGCTCTAATGTCAGTAATATGAAGAGTTAAATATCTCTACTGTGAGCAAATTGGTGTTGAGAATGTTCCTCAAACAGCTTTTGATCAACTTGCCACATCAAAGAAGAAAACTGTTGATCACATGTTAAAAATGAAAAGGCCTGTGATAAATTTAATTTTGCTTTCCCCCTCTTTCCCTCTCCCCCTTAACCTCTGTCCCCTTTCTCTGGTTATAGGTGAATAACAATATAGATATGAGCAACAATTTCCCAAGAAAAAGATGAAAACCATATGAATCCATTTTGAATGTGACTAATCTGCCTTCTGCCTCAGGACAGTCTGACAGTCTGCTGCTCGGGCTTCTGGTATGGCTTCTGTGAAAGGACACTACGTGGTTTGGGTCAGTCTTGAGACCTTGTCCTCTGTTCTGCACTGGGACTCAAGTCTGCCCATGCTTGTCCCATTGCAGGATCAACATTGCAAGTAGCAAGTCTCAAAATCCCTCGGTCTCTTTATTATTTATATATAAAATAAAATTCCAGTTACAGAAAATGGTCCCTTTTTTTCCCTCCTCCTGTCTTCTTTGAACTCACGGTTGTGATGTTGGCACAATCTGAGAGGTTCTCGAGGTGGTGCAAGGAAAGCTGAAAGTATTAGGATATTTTGGCTAACATGAGCTCACAGAATTGGGAATGGGAACAATTACAATGACTCTTGTGTTTTGTCTGAGTCCCCCCTCCTTTCTATACAAGTCCTCTGCCTCATCAGTGCCAGCAGGAGGTGTGTAATGAAGCATCTGTGAGTTCCTGTCTGGTGGATGGATGGGAATGGAGCTGTTAATGCTTGCTCTTGTTTTTGCTTGAATGCTCAGCACAATGGGAACCAGAACGTTACCATGGTGGGAACCTACTATAGAATAACTTGGTTTCCTTATTCCCAGCCAGGGGAAGGGAGGAAAAAGTGATGTGGAGGGAAAAATACAAAAGGATTTACAGCATTTTGAAATCTTTGCACAATAAAACCCTTTCATCATTTGTTGTTATTTCCATGAGTCTCTCTTTTGGGGCTTGATTACAAGTTACTGTAATCCAAGTTGCCCAGAGCATTTAAAGCTGTGTTGGTGACCCTTAAATGCTCCTTAATTAATCAGTGAATATGAGGAATGGGGGAAGGATAAGATGAAATACATGTTTGTATGATGCATAAACTTTCTAAAAAGAGCAGGGAAGAAAATGCAAAGTAAATCAGATTCAAAATGCTTTTAAACATCTTTGTTATTCCACGGTTAGGTATTCCTGTCATTGCATGGTTAGGTATTCCAGCTGAGCATATTGCACAGACTTTTAGAGAAAAACAAACAGACCTTGGCAGTGTGAATGCCAGTCTGTGTGGGCATTATAAAACAGACCAACTCTTTTTTAGTACAGGCAATAGGGCGTGTGGTTGCCTCAGGCAGAAAAACATTATCTCCCAACATGTTCAGTGCATGTTTTTATAATTGTTTTAGGCTGGTAAAGATGTATGTTGATATAGGGAGCAGAGTTCTTGCATGGGGTTTGGGAGGTGTGTGTGTGGTTTTGTTTTTACTTTAAACTTGCCAACATAGTTTAAGCAGGCTTGGGAGGATCAAAGTAGTGTTTTTGTCAGCAGTGGAAAGGAAACTTGGGAAATAGGGCTGTAACTGCTCTTGTTACACCACTCCTGTGGTACAAGCATAGATTTGTTTTTGCCCTTAAAGATAGTTCTTCACTTATGCATTCTCATATCACATAGAGAATAAGTACCATAGAATTAGGAATACAGCTTTAGATGCTGGGGTTTTTTTCAGTTTCTTATTATTTCAATATTTGACATATGCCATATTGGCATTTAAGGACATGATTACTTGGTAACTCGGTTATTTGTTTACATACACACGTGTGCATGTTTAAGAGGCCTGGGTTAAATAAATATCACTTAAATGCTTTCCACTTGATCAGATCTTCATTCAGCATATTTACACTGCTGTTTAAAAATGTCCCAAGTGATTGACATCAAACTGGAATGCTTTTATCTAGCAGGAAATTACTGCCTTCAAGCACCTGCATACACACATGACAAAGAGATGGTTCCAAAATGTGAGCAAGACAGCCTTAGCTGGAATCTTTTCCTTATGTCTTTTGTTTTTTATAACTACAGGAAATTTTTTTAAAGTGTCATGCTGGTAAGAGCCCAAGAGTTTGCAAACATTCAACTCTCTTGACACAGACCTTCCTAATGAGGAGCAGAAGAGGAGCTGACCACTGTTGATGTCTATATATATCTATATATCTGTGTGTATGCACACACATGGAACTAAATTGTGCATGCATGTGTTATCTTTTGCCAGACTTTGCCTGTGGGTATTACAATGTAGGCTAAAAATGGTATAATCCCCACCCAATTGTCATGTTTGGTCATCCTTCCTCTTGAAGCTTTTTGGCTTCGTAACTGGGCTGTGTGCAGCTGAAACAGTGTTCTCATTTCAGCCTCCTCAGCTGAGGTTGAGGTTGTAGTGCTCTCTCTTAAAAACACCATCTTTAATCTGCAACCTCTGAAAGGTGTAGAACTGGAGGTCACCAGGACGGCCCTGTGTTGGGATGAGGATTCTTGTAGGCAACATATCTCGTGTCAAAAGTGACAACAAAAGCTCTGTTTGCTAGAAGGAGCATCACCAGCCTGGAAGAATCCAGTCAGCCTGAGGAAATGTGCACAAGCTTGCAGCCTTCAATAAACACACAGGATTTTGCCACAAGTGTTCATTGCAAAACTCTGGTTTAGATGCTGACTGCAGGAGGCCCCAGACACAAACTTCACAGTAGTCATAATTCAGATGTTTTGGAGCATTTGTCATTGTATCTGTCCCCTTCAAGGAGAGTGGTAAAGACCAAGATTGATGTTGAGGGAGTTTCATTTTACCCTTTTGAAAACTGTGCCCAGGGAGTTGAAGGGACTTGTTATTGCTGCTTATTGGCAGAAAAACCTTAGTGTGAGCACATTTGCTTCTGGACAAATACAAATTTATTTCTTTTTCCCTTTTATTTTTTGTTTTGTTTTGTTATGATTATTTCTGTACCTTCTTATGAATTCTGAGCTACTTCTAAAGCCAGTTTCCTCACAATAAACTGCTATTGACAGAGAACATTTCGGCTGTTCAGGTATGCTGGGAGGGCCTGCATGGCTTCCCACTGGACCTGTCTGGATGCAGCCTCTCACAGCAGTGTTGGCTGTTGCACCTGGGTGGCCTGGCAGCTGCCTAGGTTAACCCCCTTCCAGAGGGGTTTTGGCAGGTACAAAAGCTTCTTGTTTACGAGGAAAACATTTGATAACAATATCTAAACTACAAAGCAGAAGTTGTTTTAGCAGAAGAAAGTATGTTTCTAATTGGGCACCAACCCCCTGTTCTCTTAAGTCTGTACTATTAGCTGATGCTGGTATTTTTTGACTGGATATGGTTCTTAAGTTGACTGGAGCTGGCAGCATTCTTAGGGTGCCTCTGGAGAACAGGTTGGTGTATTGATGCAATTGGAGTGTTTTCTCCTGTTTCATGTCGGTGAAATTCATCACTGGTTAAAGATGAAAGTCTGAGCTGGACTTGAAGTTCATGAATTCCTCCAGAGTGCCACTCTCACAGCCACGTTTTCAAGCTGGTGTTCTGGTAGCCATTGCACTGGTGTTGAAAGCTGGCAGAATCAAGGGTGGGCTGAGGATGTCTCACAGCTGGTTACAAGTCTGTTCCCTCAAAAAGATTGCTCCCTCTCTCTGCTCCATTGGAAATGGACCAACAATGCCTGCTCTAGACTAAGCTCTCTTGACTCCTCCTTACCCTTTTTCTTTGTGTATGTGTGTATTTAAAGGTCTAAATCTACCAACCGACTCTCAAGGCCAGTCAGTCGCGTGTGCTGTGTCCAGCTGTGGCAGATTAACTGGATGCAGTGCTCCATCACCAGCCCCAGTTACTGAGGCATGATCCTGGTAGGGGTAAGCTTTGCTGGATCTTCTGGAGAGAGGAAGATCCCAGCTGACTTTCTCACGGTGTGCCTGGGAAACAGCCATGGCACAGCCTGAGCTGTGCTCGTGATCCCAGAGCCTTTGTGCCCGCTGTGCAAGGAGCAGTGGGGACAATGGGACAGCTTGGTCGGGGGGAACTTCTCTTTTTGTTTCTAGTGTGATAAACATTCACAAGATTCAAGAATTTGATAGAGACTAAAGCTAAAGGATGCACTTTAGTCTGAGTGTCCAGCTCTTCCTCAGCAAAGCTAACCTGAGGTTTGTGAGACGGGCTATGGAGCAACAGGATGGATCACGCTCCACGCTCTTTGGCTGAGGGGACAGGTGCTGTGGCAGGAAGGCTGTTGGTGCAGTCCTTTACCCACTGGGGCTGTGTAGACAAGTACTGGAGGGCTGCTGGAGAGCACTTCACCTTTTTCCAGGGGCTTGTGCAACGTGCATTTTAAGGGAGTAGTGAGTTCAGCCCCTGCATGCCCAGATAAAAGAATAACCTCACAAGGAGAACTTAATTTCTCTCTGCTTTGGCCGTTACAGTGTGAAGCCACAGGGCTACCACATCCCGTACCAAAATCTTTCAAAATCCGCTGTTCTGTGTCCCACTGCGTCTGGATCGTCCATGCCTTTATCTGGAGTACCTTCGTTCAACTCCAGGGCGCAGCACCCGTGCCTTTGAGGAAGTGTAATCGGTTTCTTTGAAGTGAGTGAGAGGCGCAAGCAGCGCTTGGCTGGGAGCGCCGGGGAGCCCTGGAGGCTGCCGTGCCCCGCTCCGCGGGCAGAGGAGGGAGGGATGCCCCGCGATGCTCCCTCCCTGCCAGCACACATCTTCACCCCAGAGATGGAGGAAAGCTCTCGCTGCCCCAGCCAAGGGGTGAATGCTGAAGCACGAAGCCAGAAGTGTCTTCGTGGCTGTATGCACGTACCAGCCAGGGATTGCAGGCAGGCAGCTGGAGACGGCCCTCACCACTACCGTTTTAGCCCCTTTTATTTGTTTTTGTTGTTGTTAAAACGGTGTACAGAAACATGGTGAGTTTGTGTATCAGTCCTCAGTGAAAAGAAATTCTTCCCTTCCCCCCACCCCCTGGCCCAGATTAAGTTCACCAGCGTCCTCTTTGTAAATTTAGCAAGCTTCAGACTCACTTCCTTTTGTCAGGAGACCTGAAAGAGCCATTTCCTGATTCGTACAGGGCTCTTGTATGCACACACTAAGTGCTCATTCATGCCGTGAATCATAAAGGTAACCTCAGTTCAAAGCACTGCTCTGATACTTCGGCCTGGCACAAAAAAAAAAAAAAAAAAAAAAAAAAAAAAAAAAAAAAAAAAAAAAAGTTTTGTAATTCAGCGCAGCGCGCTGAAGTCATCTTTGCGTTTACTGAGCAGCCGCGCCAGGGGGGTTTTGATCTTCTGTCTTCAAAGCATCGTTTTTACAAACTGCCCAAACTAAAACGGGCCGGTGAAAGCACTAAAGCCAGCCCGAAGGATTATGTTTACTGTCGTGTGCCAGGCTTGACACATTTTTCATATCCTGTCAGAGACCAGGAATGGCATCAGGAGCTGCCCGTGAGTCAGGCCGGCCCCGGCGGGGCCGCGCAGGGAGCGGGGCAGGCGCGGGGCTCAGCACTGCGCCTCGCACCGAGCTCAGTGAAGGTGCTGGAGAAAACTCAGCTCTGCCACGAGCAAAGGACTCACTCTCCTGTCTGTGGTTCACTGGGAGGTCAGTGAGGCACGGTCTGTTGTGTTTATCTCCCCTGTACTCGCCTCCGGGTTCATCTGACAATGAAAGGGATGAGCTGTTACTGGCTGAAAGAAGAAAGAAATGTGCACTACTCGCCTCTCTCTATCTCTGCCAAGAGAGAGAGCAAGCCAATTCATACATAACATTGGAGTCTTCTGCCATTTAGCAGCTTTTGCACGGCATCCAACTGTACAAGGACACGTCCCTGGGGTCAAACAACCTTTGGCTGTACTTCTGCCTTGATGGAGTAAGATCAGTATGATCTCTCCCTGTACAAGAGAGCAAAATACACAGATGCTAAAATCAGCAACTCTGTTTTGACCAAGAGGAAAACAGTAAAGGGGAAGGAGACTTAGCTTGTGGAAAAAAGAGGTAACTTAAATGTGAGTGTATCCTCTTTTACTACCACTATCCTTCTTGAACTCTTAAAGAGGTTAGATATCCACCAGTGGCTTTTTGCCGTTATTGCTTTTACAGTATTGTCCTATTTGCAGATGGGGTTAGCCTGCTAAGGAGAGTCTCTTGTTTGAGGAATGATAGAGGAGCAGTGGTATAAAAGTACTCTCTGCCCTGGGCTAGCCACTCCAGGGTGACTCACACCCAAAAGTAACAGAACTATGGGAGCAAAAATCCCAAATGATTTTAGGCTCCCAGTGGGTGAGGTAAAGTGCGACATAGATGTGCACGTACAACTCTAAATACCTCAGGCCACAAGTCTCTGAATTAAGAATGTGATGTGCTGTGATCAAAGCCTGATTTTTGTCCTGGAAGGCTACTACCATGAGTAAACCCATAGCCACCACTTGTAAATAAACTGCAATAAATAAAATCATGACTGCAGAGGAGGTGTGAGGTGGTAACTTTAATGAGTAGTCCTGTGGGACTGCCTGTATGTTTGTATTTTCCTTGTGGAGTGAAACATGTAAGAGGAGCAGTTTTATTTGCACAAGAGTTCTCCACTCTGCCTGCAGCTTGAAGACTGCTCTGCCTGCAGGAAGGCTGAGGAGCATTGTGAGATCCATCTGGTTCACCTGCCAGCTCCAGAGGATGCTCCTGGAGAACAGAGAGTTCTGCAACATCCTTCCTGACTGGAAAAGTGGGACTCCTTCTGATCCATGCAGGATGTCAGTGGTGGGGTTCCTAGGCAGAAGATTCTGTAATGTTTTCATACTTGATTGTTTCCTTAATTCTCTGCAACAACTTGTTTTCTCTCAGCTTTTTTGTCTTGCTGTATTTGTGATTCCTCTCTCTGGACTTTCCTGGCTTTGCCCAGAGCACCTCCATGGCCTGGGAGTCCTGCTGAGGTCTTCCTTATATTCCTTCCTTATATTCCTTATATTTCTTCTCTCACCTCAGTAATTTTCTTGAGGAATTCTGGCACCTTATCGTCCCTGCTTTCAAGGTTTCTCATATACAGATGCTCAAGCTCCTCTCAGCACTAGCAGCTTTTATCGCTTTGGGATTTTGGAAGTGTTTCCTTAAAACCTGGCTAATTACTGTTTTGAGAGCTGGAAAACAATAGGCTCACTCTTTTTAAAAATGTATTTTATTTTAAACATCAAGGTTTTGAGCCAGGTTAATTTTTGGTGATGAGGGCTGTGCTGACCCCGTGGCCACATCTGACCCAGTACAGGGGACCACAGCTCTGCATCAGCATGTCTGGAGCACTCCTGGTGCTCCTGGAGCTCTTATTCCTACACACATGGTCTGTGGGGCTGTGGGTGATGTGGGACATCACCCACAGCCCCACACACCATGTGTGTAGGAATATGGGACATCACCCAGTGCTGGCACAGGTGCCTGCGGGTTGTCTCCCCACACTGGCACAGTGGCTGCCTCTCCCCTCTTGCAGGAGAGGCTGCAGATCTGGGTGGCTGTCCCTCAAACCCTGGAAACAGCAGCTTTGCAGCGCTTTTGGTGCCCTGCACCCTGAAAGGGTGTTGGGGTGTGTTGCATAACAGGGACCTATTCAAGGTTATGAGTGTTTATTTATGAAGAGGTTGGCATCATGTTTGTTTTTCTAACATTCAGTTTCCTGCTCACGTGAAGGCAGCTCAGGAGACAGCTGTCCTGACTGGGGGAACACTGTGGTACCCTTGGCTGAGCTCCTCAAACCTGACCTCCCTCCACAGTGAGTGCAGGATGGGACAAGAAAAAAAAAAGAAGCTTCAAAACATGAGTGAGCAAACATGCACTACAGTTTAAAAAGGGCATGGTGAAAACCTACAGTGGACTTTTAATGTATGCTCTCCATTGTTGATTTTCTCCCCACACTAGTGAGGATTGATTTCCTACCAATCCCTTTCTCCTTTCTCCCCTTTCCTACTCCCAGCTCAGCTACTCCCAGTACAGTTGGAGGGGGCCACTCACTTCTCCCCAGATTAAAGCTTAAGGGACATTTTTGTGGGGGACTTCAGTTGTGTAAGAGGAAAACCTGTTTCTCCAGGATGCACAAAGCTGGAGGTGGGCAGGCACCCAGTGGCACAGCCCTCCCAGCCCTGATTTCACTCAAGGTGCTACAGTAATGCCAAAGTCTTGTTATTGTATTTCATAATGGGTTTTATTTTGGCTGCTCTAGGTGATATACTCTTTAAACATCAAAAAGTTTAAACATTTAAAGTTCAGAAAAAGGAAATTAATTTGAGATTTTAAATACGTTTCACAGAGAACAACTTACTTGTAGCAAGGCAATCAAAAGGGGTCCTTTCTTCTGGGATGGAGATTTAGGCACTGATTTATTCATCTGATCTATTTCATTTGTCCTAAAAAAAGGAAGGAAAGAGACAAGCAAAATTGTGTTTATAACAAAGAGGTTATCAGGGCCTTTCATGCATCCCTGTGCCATAACAGTGCCCTAAGTCCCTTTACAGATTAACAAGCCCTGAGCCATCGTTATCTTACTGAGAACATAAGTAGACACAACCAATATATCATATGATAATTCCAGTGGTGGTTTTGGATTGGTAAACACTTTGTTGGAGAAGTGCACTGAATGGTTCTCGTGGGACATTCTTGAAGGTTACCTTTGATCAGGCACAGCAGAGTTTCCTGCCCAGTGCCAAGCTACCTGGGCACTACTTACCTTCAATGAGTCAGTGGGAAGAGGGGTTGTCACAGGGCAGGGAAAGACAGATAAAACCAAATGTTGCAGAGCCTCTGACTAAAAAGAAACTGGCAGGTGTTGGGTGCCTGACGGGAATTTTCAGGGCTCAGTTGCAGGAGGTGTCACGGCAGTGCTGGTGTGAGCTCGTGGGGTCAGGCTGCACTGAGCTGCCTCGGGAGGAGGGGGCCCAAGGAGGGTGATCCCAAGATGCTGCTGAGCCCCCACACCCACACATCAGGTGACATGGGCAGCCCAGAGGACCACAGGACCTCCTGCCTTTTTCACAAAATAAAAGGCATGGGAAAAAGCCCAAATGGCACCCAGCCACTGCCCTCCAGGAAAAGAGAGGAGATGGGCTCATTGCACTGGAGACGTGGCTCAGCCATTAGCCAGCCCCACCACAGCACTCTGTGGGATGTGGGCTCTCCTGCCATGCCAAAACCCCTGTCACACCTCCAGCCAGCAGGTAGGTACCAGCTGGGACTTGTGTGGGGACTGGGTCCTCCCCCTGCTGGGATACAGACAGGGACACATTGGGGTTCCTGGTGGAACATGTCTTTTTTGGCTGAATGAAGGCACACAAAACATGGCTGCAATGGCTGCAATGGCCAGCAATTTCCAAAAGAGAGGGTGTAGCACACACTTCTTATTGGTGGTTGTAACAGTCTCTTATTTAATTCTCTAATCATACAGTTATCTCAAGAATAAAACACTTAGAATAAATTATTTTATATAAAAATGTAGCATTCAGTGTCTTCAACATACTTTCTGTAGCCTTCCTTGTGATACAGAACAGGACTATTTCAGTTGAAAGGATCTACAAAGAGGATCTAGTCCATCAGCCTGACCACTTCGGGGTGATCAAAAGTCAAAGCAGATTGTTAAGGGCATTGTCCAAATGCCTCTTAAACACTGACAGTCTTGGGACATCCACCACCTCTCTAGGAAGCCTGTTCCAGTGTTTGACCACCCTCCTGCTGAAGAGGTTCCTAGTGTCCACTCTCAACCTCCCCTGATGGTGCAGTTTTGAACCATTCCCACATATCCCATCACTGAATCCCAAGGAGAAGAGATCATCACCCCCCTCTCCACTTCCCCTCCCCAGGAAGCTGTAGAGTGCAATGAGATTGCCCCTCAGCCTCCTTTTATCCAAACATTGAACAGAACTGGCCCTAGAACTGAGCCCTGAGGAGCATCACTGGTGACCAACTACATGTAGCCCCTCTGAGCCCTGCTCTTCAGCCAGCTTTTCACCCAGCCCACTGTAATCCCACTCATCCCACAGTTGAGCATGAGCATTAGAAGTTCACTGCTACACCTTGAATGGAAACTACTCAACAAACTTATCATGATCAGGTGTAACTCCTGTACTATTTATGCACATTGCCACACAGGCACTCACTGTATTTGCTGTGAATGAAGTCAAACTCCACTATATGTCTGTGGGAAAGGTCTTTTAACTATGGCTTTAACGGGGCAGAGGAAGAGGAATTCTCTTACATGCGCTCACTCACACGTGATGTGAGTCACACATAACTCCGAGACTATGTGATTAAATAAACGACTCGGAAAAAAAGGGGATTTAGTTCATGGTGTCAGCTCTGCTGGACGTCCACGGAGATTGTTCTCAGGTCTCACAGGGAAGGCTGATTTGAAGTCAGCCCTGGACATCATTCTGGCTGTCCTTTCGTGGCCTGGGATGGTGGCTGTGTTTGCAGAGTTTTGGCAAAAGAGACTCTATGGGAAAAAAATCGATGTTTTATGCCAGCTGCATTGCAGAAAGCTGTTTTTGGGAACACTTGCTGCTTCACCGCAGGGCACTGTATTTCTTCACTTATAAAATGGAGTGTATGTTTTACCCAGTGTGCCGGGACGCAGCCTGTGAGACAGGCAGCCAAGTGTGCTGCTCTGCACGGCGCCATAACACACCCTGGGCCTGTCACGTTCCACTCCAAAAGCCTCTTCAGACAAGGCACTTCCCTGTCTGAAGGAGAAGTTTGAGCTTCCTTTCCCTGTGATGCAGAGCAGCTGCTGAGGGAGCCCAGCAGCAGAGCAGACCCATTGCCAGCCCTCCTCTGCCCTTGGCATGCCCAAAAGCCTGGGGAGGGACAAACCACGCTCGGCCCCACGTCTGCCTGCAGTGTTTACCTCAGCGGGTGTCTCCTCCATGGTGCTCCCACCACGGGCCACACTGAGGCCACAGCTGTGACTCCGGCTGTGGTGTCCCAGCAGCACCAAACCCCGACTGCCCCAGCTCAGCCCTGCGGCAGAGAAGCTGCCTGGGGCAAACCCAGGCTCTCCTCAAACACTGTTTGCCTGTCATGAGACTGCCGGGGCTCAGCCTTCCCGGAAAAGGATGCAGTCTTGGCATTGGTGTGCCCGTGTGTGTGTGTGTTGGCAGGTGCTGAGCCTGCAGGTGGCCCCACGCTGCAGCCAGGCAGGTTTTGCTGGCTACAGTATCACCAGACACAACACTAGGAGGATCTGACACTTGGAGTGTCTGTGGTCGTTTCCCCAGGCATGTGTCTCTCCTGAGGAGTACTCGGTGCGACCTTCAGTGCAGGGCAAGTGCTTGGGCACCGAGGGGTTGAAGCTTCCAGTGGCTCAGGGATGCCTCCATGCCCCTCTGTTCTGTGCCAGCTCCCACAGAAACTCCTCTGAAACATCCTGCAGTGCCTGTGATGAGCTTGGTGCTATCTAGAGCTGTGTAAAGTAAGGCTGCCACGGTTGAGCTTGGAAAAGATAATGAAAGAGAAGGACCAGCTGCAAGTGCCACTGTCCCTGTGGTGCTGGGGCTTTGCATGTGCAGGGCAGCCCAGCCAGCTGAGGGGCTGTGTCTGCACTCTGCCAAGGGTTTAGGGCTGGCCCAGCACAGCCCACAGCATGCTGGTGCTTCTAAACCTTTGGTTGCAAGCTGCACGTGCCTGAGGTGCATTTATATTTGATTTATATTCTTTACTCCTGTAAACAGGAGCACCTGTTATGATTTATAACTTAAATGAAGGGACCATCACTGCTTGGATCCAAAAGGCTCAACAGTTTCTTTAAGAACAAACAGGAGATAATGTCACATCCTCCTCTATACCTCTACTTGCTTTTAGACCTGTGTAAAAGGACCTTTCACATGTGCAGTCCTATGCTTATTCCAGAAAATACTCCAGCTGAGAAACCAGATGTAAGGCTGTGTAAGAGAAGCCCCAGCTGCCCAAACTGCTGGAGAGACACAAATGGGTGCCTAGAAGCAAACATGGCCCTGTCTGGGAGTGAAACAGGGATGTCTGACTGTGTTGAGCTGCAGGAGCAAAAAGTGC
This sequence comes from Cettia cetti, assembly GCA_013401135.1. Taxonomy (NCBI): domain Eukaryota; kingdom Metazoa; phylum Chordata; class Aves; order Passeriformes; family Sylviidae; genus Cettia; species Cettia cetti. Next base: position 18,392 of record VZUI01001724.1, read on the forward strand.
TTTGGCTTTTAACAGCAGAAAATAGCTTGCTGACACCAAGCCCAAATGGCAAGTAAAGGAGCTCTGGAGTTCTGAGTCCCTGCAGGACTTCTGTAATCAAATTTCAAATTGTGATGATGGCAAACCCAGCATGCAAACACAGAATGATTTTATTACTTTGTGCTGAGAAGGTAATCAACTCACACCTATAAATCCTGAGTATTTGCTTACGTAATTTATTTTTGTTTTCTTTTGGGATTCTTTAACCTTGTCCTGACTTCAGTCATTTGGACCAGCTGTACTTTGTAATGCAGTGGACTTTGGTTTATCACCCTGTTTTACAGTCTGACAGCTTTACAGCTTTCAGAGATACATAGTTATATAAAATGGGTGTGCTTTCTTGCCTGGCTAAAGAATAGCCACTATCCCTCAAATTTTCAGCTAGTTTTGTTTTTGTTTAGAACCGGATTAATAAGGTGTTATTTATTTAATCCTGGCACTTATTGCTGCTTCCATCTGTCAGTTCTGCCTGTTGCTCTTCAGCAACAAATAATTCCTGCTCTTACACCTCCAAATCCAAAACTAGTACTTGCTAATCCATTAAGTTATGGCTAATGGCATCAATGGGAGGTAAAAGTAATCCAGAAATTATTAATGTTTTCCAAGAATTTGTCTCTCAGAGTTCTAATTTTGTGAAATAAGTCTTACAGTTTGTTCTGATTACATTATCAGAAAAGAAAAAAGGCTACACTTTTTCCCTTGATGCTGCTTCCTCCATTGGGTGTGTGACTTCCTGTGGAAGGCTGTGGTCTGCCCCTGCACCTGGCCTCCTTCAGTGTTGCATATCTCTTCTCCCGCCTCCTTTTTAATTTACATTTTTTGCCCCAGTGACAAAGCTACACCTCTGTGTGGAGATTATGACCTCTAGGAGTGGTGAATGCAGAGTTTGATCCATCCCTCCACATCAACTCTGAAAAAGACCCACACACCTGCTACTGCAGCTAGAACACATGGAGGCTGTGGTTGGAAATGTTCATGTGCATTTGTGCTAGGCTGTGGCAGGAAGCTGGCTGGGGGAGAAACCCAAATCCTATCATGTGAACTGATTGCAAAAGGCACGAGACTACAGACCAAAACTACGAGTCTTGTTTCCTCCTGCACAAGGTGTGTGGTGCTGTTTGTGTGTCAGTGACTCAAGTGGGCCAAATCTGGAAGTTCAGGGAGATCACAGAGAGCCCAAACTGGAGTTTGCTCATCATGAGAGCAATAAAGAAAGTCAGTTCAAAGGTACCTCCACCTTTGAGGTATCTCTGTGTCCAATTATAGTAACCAGCTTTACAGAGTTTCACTCAGCAGTTTTATCAACGTGTTTTGAAAATAGCACTGCAATATCCAGTTAAACACTGATGGGTTTTCATGTGGAAAGCTACTGTCTATCTCATGTTTTTTCCTGTGTGGAAGAAAGTTTCTAGTAGGAATTTCAGGGATTCAGGTCCCAACCCTGCACAGTGGGTTCCTGGGAGGTGATTTGGAAGATGTAAAGCCACCTCATCATACTGTACAGCAAACTTATAGGAGAGGATGGGCACCTGGTTTTGTCTTACCAAAGTATGTTATTTTTAGTCTGTTTAGTGGATAAGGAAAACAAGAAAACGGAGGTTCTTTTTTCCTGTGAGTAGATGTGACCATCTGACACCTGCTATATCAACAATCAAAATATGCAAAGTCTGAAACACAAATAAACAAAACTATTTACCTGACAGCAGTTTCTGAACAGGCTGTTTGTTTTCCATCCTCACAAGCTAATTATCCCCTGGGCCTTTTTTTCTCTTGCTTTGGCTTGGAGTAAAATCTGTGAAATGAAACCAAAACTGGTTTGAAGGTGGAATTTCTTCCCCCTCACTCACTATTTTCAATTGAAGTGTGTACCTGTGCTTTATTCTGTTACCAAACACGGTGTTCTGATTGCAGAAAAAGTCAGAGCTCAGCAGGGCAAGGCCTGAGGGTCGGGAGAGGCGCATCTCCCAGCCCGGTGTTGGGCTGTGCTCCTGCCCCAGAGCCCACATCCACTCTCGGCAGCCTCACACCCTCTCAAGCTCCCTGTGGGGACAAGTCTGGGCTCCTGATGGGTTCTGAAGCCCTCCATCAAGGTTGTATTTACCAAAAAACGTCTGGACAGTAAAAAACATTAGCCAGGTCTTGGTGAGAGACAGAAGAGTCCTGGGAGGGAATCTTACCCTGATGGGATGGTGAAGTTAGAGCCTACTTTGAGTTTGCAGCTAGATTAAACATTAACAGCAGGCATGGTGCTACTTTGCTGCTTGGTTTCAGACAGCAGCTGAGGTTTTCCTTTAAATTGCAGCCACTTCCCTGAAACCTGAGGGAAAAAAAAAAAAAAAAGAAAAAAAGAAAAAAAAAAAGCAAGCAATCCTGCTCAGGCAAGCAAAACAGCAACCGGGCACAGCCGAGTCCGTTGCGTGAGGTGAATTATTGAAACGCGCAGGTTTGGTCCCTCGTCAGTGAACGCTCCCGAGCTCAGCCCCTGCTCCCCGAGGGATGCGGAGGGAGAGCCCTGGGGAGCGAGCGCTCTGAGGAGGAAGCTCGGACAAGCAGAAGGAAATAAAGCTTCTGGTCAACTCCAAGAAAGGGAGGCTCGACACACACCCCTGGGCTGGCCTCCAGCCCGGGGCAGCGCTGCCTGGCGGGGAATTAGGCCGAGCTTTCCCGGGTCCCGCTCCGTACGGAGCTGGTGTTTGCCCTGGGCTGACACCTCCGCTCCCCGCGGGCCAGGCTCCAGGACGGCGACTCTCCCGAGACAGGACACCCTGCAGGAATGCAGCAAGGCTCCCATAGGCTTTTTCGGAGGAAAAGTTTGCATCGGCTCTTTGAATTACATCGACAGCGAAGGCTTTTACAAGGAGAGAGGATGCGAAAGGGTTGTTTCTCTCACATATATGCTGTTTTAACTTATGTAGGAAAAAAAAAAAAGCCTCCTTCCATGCCGTCGCTATGGCTACGGCTCGGCTCATTGTGCAGGAGCCCGTGAACAGGAAAAGGCCGAGCGGAGAGGGGGCGGCGAGCCCGGCGCTCCCTCTGCTCGCAGCCGGGATGGTCCTGACGCATCCTCCGGCCGCCAGCCTGCCCAAGGCCACCCTTCTGTCCCCACCCGACGGGAATGTGGAAACTCTGCCATTGCGAAATGCTGGCTGGCTCAGCGTGCGGAGAACTTCCCGGGGCATGAGTTTGAGAGGGAGAGCGAGGAGGAGCTTTGCAGCTCGGCTCCCGGGAGATGTTATCAGCGCCGGTAACACTCGCTCCCGAACTCTTCCCCGGAGGCAGGCTCGCCGCAGCAGGGCAGCAGCGCAACGCTGGCTGACCTGGGGGCCACACGCCAGCCCTGTGCCTCCGCAGCGATGGGCTCCCACCGGTGGGACACCAGCGACCACCTCAGAGCCAGCTGCTATTGCTCAGCCCCCATCATAGGCTGGCACTCAGCTTGGCGGTGTGATTGTGGCCCTGGAACCGAGGAAAGTCACAGCAGGTGACTAAAGCCTCAGTAAACACTCTGCTGTATGTCTCAATTGTAATTCCACAGTCACTCTGGTCCTCCCGTAGCTTGAGAAAAAGTTATTGAGGGAATTTAAAGTTGGTCTTTTCTTGACCCATGGCATTACCACATCACTGTTGGAGATTCTCTTACCAAAAAAGTGAGAATACTTCTGCTGGTTTTAAAAACCCTGCCTCTTAGGATCTCATATCTGAAAAGTTGGTCCCTGTATTTCCTTTCATATTTAAAATTATCCCAATTGGCTAAAAATGATCTCATTTAGCACTGCCTCACTTGTTTTCTGTGACTCCCTGAGAATTCATTCCATCAGAATTTATTTAGAAAACGCAATGGTAAGCCACATTGGCAGAAGACAAACAAGATATGATAAACAATTTTAAATTGATTGAAAATTTGACTAAGCTGCTTACTTTCCTATTTATAATGCCTAATTAGTTAGCTTGTTCCATTCAGTCATGCAGCTTTGATAGCTTTATTGTGCTCCAGAAGTCTGGGGCCTGAGATTTAAGCAGGCCTGCCCTAGATATCTAATGAACTGTTAATTTCAAAATAAAAACACTCTTAAACTGCTACTAGCAACCACCTTCTGGTCTGACAAATGGAGCCAGAAGCACAAGCTGAAAATAACTTCAAAACAGATTGAACTTGGACTGAGATACAGTAGATGTGAGACCAAGGAGATGAGATGAGGGGGTTAATGTAGCTCACAGAGTAACCAGTGAATTTACTACACCTTCCCCAAGGAAAAGATACAACACACTGATGCTCAGTGACAACTGCTAGAGACCATCTCCTCTTTCCCATTCTGCCTCCATCACCAGCTCTTGGGCTGGTTCCTCAGGTATGCTTGTTCTCACTTCCTTTGGCCTACTGAATCCCAGAAGAGTACAGGCTCAGCAAGGCTACGGGGGTTTGTAGGCTGGCATTTAATCTTTGGCCAAGCAAGAAACACAGACTTCCATTCCCCTTGGGTAGGAGAGGGATTGAGCCTCAGGCTGCTGTGTGTGGTATGAATGCTGCCACGGCAGCTGAGGTGCTGCACAGACCGGGGCAGTCCTGGAAATGGATATTTCTTATGCAGAACCTGACCTGAGCAATCAAGGCAAATTTTGTGACACATTCCATCCTCAGTCCAGCTGGAGTTAGTCCAGATAAGCACTGGAAACATATCACAGAACCACAGAATGGTTTGGGTTGGAAGGGACCTCACAGGCCATCTCATTCCAACCTCCTCCATGGTCGGGGATGTCACCCACTAGACCAGGTTGCTCAAAGCCTTGAATGCTTCCAGGGATGAGACATCCACAACTCTGGGCATTCCAGTGCCTCACCACCCTCACAGTAAATTTTTTTTCTTACTAGCTTGTCTAAACCTGTCCTCCTACAGCTTAAAGCCCTCTTGCCCCTGTGCAAAGTCCCTCTCCTTTCTGTAGCCCTTTTAGGTACTGGAAGGCTGCTGGGTCTCCCTGAAGCCTTCTCCAGGCTGAGCAGCTCCCACTCTTTCAGTCTGTGTTCATGGGAGAGGTGCTCTAGCCCTCTGATCATCTTCATGGCTTCCTCTGGACTCACTCCAGCAGGTCCACATCCTTCTGATGTTGGGGACCCCAGGGTTGGATGCAGCACTCCAGGTGAGTTTCACCAGAGGGAGAGCCCCCTCCCTTGACCTGCTGCCCACAGGGCTTTGGATGCAGCCCAGGACACGGTTGCTTTTCTGGGCTGTGAGTGCACAGTGCAAAGATAATGCTGAGCTTCTTGTCCACCAACACCCCCAAGGAAGATCTACCTTCTGCTCTCTTCCAAGAGCTTCTATATCTTTTATTAGTATTCTCACTCTTGAAGCAACAGCTGAAGTTAGTTAGCTGGACTAACTTCACACTTGGGCAGAGCTAGCATACTGCTGACTACACATCAGCTAAACACAAAACCAAAATGGAAAATAAGAACAGTTTGATGCACAGCTCTGTCAGCCCCGGGCAGAGTGATACCTTATTCTTATGATTAGTTCAGCATTTCCCATGGCTGAAGCACTCACTGCCCACTACTCTCTAGGATAAGAAACATCTTTCACATGACACAACTCAGGCAGTGACAAACAGGTTTAAAACCTTGTTTTATTTAAACCAGTTTATGCTACAGGGCAGCTAAGTCTCTTCCCTTCCTTTGAAGTGAAAGCAGTGCTGGCCAAAAAAAGCCTTTTATTGCAGGGTTACCAGAGAGCAAGAGGAGAGCAGCACAAAGTTTGCATGTATCCACTTCCAGGAAGGCAAATACAGTACTGCAAAGTTGTTAATTTGTTTCAAAGACAACTGAAAAATTGATGAGCAGTATTATTTTCACCTGCTACTGTGCAAAGGCTTAAACACACAGGGCTGATTTCCTACCACTTAACACAGCACTTACAGCTCAGCACAAATACTGAACCTGATCTGAAATCATGATCATAAACACATGCCAGCAGAAGCATTTGAGTTTGGTGATTTAAGAATCACACAACAGAGCTTTTTGTGGGGTTTGTAAATATGCTTTCATTTCGTGTAATTTTTGTTACTTAGGCCTTGAAACCACTCCAGGCTGCATATTTCCCTTCAAGGCTATGCCCTTCCAGATGAGGTGCTCTGCAGGTAACTGAAGGCCCCAGCTCCAAACTTTCTGGGACAGCTGTCCAGAGAGCAGCAACCTAATTTAGGGACTCCAACTGTACCTAAAAACACAGGTCACAAGGCAGGATGCCCTGTACCACCAGGGGTTGATCTCAAACCCCTTCAAACCCTCAGGTGCTCAGAACCTTGTCACCAGGTCCCACAGGCACACAAGCGCACTCCTTTCCCCCTGGGACCAAGGTAAATCATTTCACTTGTGAGAAGGGTGACGTCAATCCAGTCTTTTATTAATCTGCATGTTAATTAATGGAAAACCTTTTGTAAGAATTAAAGCCAGAACTACTGCCATGAAGTGAAAACACTATTTTATTTTTATAAAAAGCAATAATTAAAACAAACCCTACCAGTGTGTACATTGTACACATTTGAATGACACTTACAAGAATGAAGTTTCCATATACAAGGATTACAAGCCCACACTGGTAAAGGATGCACACAAGCACATACTGAACTTCACAGATGCCTCAGCTCCAGATCACAGCACCATTACTCTATGACCACACCTGCACTGTCATTATTAGCATCCACACTACTTTATTCCACTACAAACTGTACATACACAGAAAGCAAGAAAGTTTATTCAGAGAGCATATATATTTGCAGAAAATTTATTTGCTGGAATAATCTCTCACTCTTCTGCTGCCATCTTCAAGAGATACTTTTTGTCAATCTTGAAGAGCCTCCAGCCCTCCTCGGTGGACAGATCCGAGGCGCCCCTTCTCTTGTAGAACCTGATGGAGGGTTCGTTCCACTCTGCCACCAGGAAGTGCATGCTGCTGCAGCGGCACCTCACAGCCACCTGCAAAGCCAAGGCCACATGTCACAGCACCTGGGGACAGCCCCAGTGACAACGGGACAGATCGCTCAGCAACTGCACACCACCACAAGCCAACACATTCACTCCAGCAGCCACTGCAGCATTTCTCACAGTTCACCAGACTCTAGGCAATGTTTTAAGCTGTCTAGAGTCCTGCCACCTCCCTTAATTCTTGTTTAGACTTAGCACTTAGACATACCTGACTCAAGTTCTTCAGAATTTCTGACCCAATACCAAGTCCTAAAAAACCAAAAAACAAGAAACTTAAGTTTTAAATCTACAAAAGCCCTGTGGGTAGCAAGTCATCTAATTCTGCAACACGGACCTCTGTACTCAGCCATCACGTAAAAATCTTCAAGGTACAGCAGTTTTCCAATCCATGGATCATAAGTGAAGTAGTACATGGCAAAGCCCACGACGCATGTTTCTGAAACAAAGGGTGTCAAACTTCAGCTAGTCGGAATTTAAAAGGTAAAAATATTAAGTTTTACATGCGTGTTTAAACATACAGATTCTCTGAGACATGCAAACATTTGATTCTAGGTTACAATTAAAAATGAAGTTTGCAAAAAAGCACAAAATTCAAAACAAGTTCTGACAAATTTTTAATCAGCCTAATAAAAAAAAAAAAGGTTTCCTTGTGCATACCCTGAAATCCTCAAAAGCATTGTCATAGTAAATGCTAACATGGCCTTTTTCTACAAAATAGTGCACACCCTACAGATTCATTTCCAGTCTGGAAGACAAGTAAGAACTTCACACAGCAGCTCACAATCTAGATGATTGTCCCAGCTCTGCTTCCTTAGGAATAGTCTGTCAAACCCTGAAAAGCTGATCTTTTGAAGTAAATTCCTCAGTAGCTACTGTGCCAGAAGGCCTGTTTACAGGCCACCTTTACAGCAGCATTTCAAGCACTTCCACTTATGCTTCCACTAAGCATCACACTCTTTTCTTAACCTTCATCACCAGGAAGTCAAGATAAGTAAAGCTGCAGCTTCAATTTTAACTCTGTGGCTCAAGAGAGAGGAGAAACCAACTCTTCCATCAAAAGCCCACTCATAGTACATATACCCTGAGTATTTTAACTACATCTGCCTTAACACTCTGCACATACTGTAAGAGAAGCGTGCAAACAGGTTTCTGTCATCTACTGTCTTTGGTAAAGGTTTGGGAATAGCACTTGTCCCTGTAGACCTTACCTCATATTATGATCATCTACTTTATTGTGTAACGGATCTTTTAGTTACCTCCCCGCCCATCCATGTACACAGAAGGGCCATGTACATGGCGAAGCTAGAGACTGTAACCTGAAGATTGGGGACAAATTAAAGAAAAAAATGTGATTCAACAGAATTATATAAAGGTAAGTCAGGGTCAAACAAGAAAAGCCATTTAATAATTGGAGTCAAGCACATTACGTTATACCTGATCTCCCATGCTGCCAGGATTAGCAGACTATCACTACACATTACTGAAATTTACCAGTTAACCTAGTCCTCCTACCCCAGTCCACTGGTGGAACCTCATCTACAATCATTAATATTAAGCAAATGATGCTTTGTGTACTTAGTGTCCAAAAATGAGTATCAGGAAGTCTCACCTTCAGACGACCACTGGTCTTTCGGCACTTCTGCAACCAGGCAGTGGTAGAAAGGGTGCTCGCCAAAACCATCCTCAAGCAGCTCTAGAAAAGCAGAATACACACGCACCTGAGCCACAGGCGCTGTCACTCGGCCGCCAACCGGGTGAGCTCCTGCAGCCTCCGTACCTTTCTCAGTTAGCACCACTTGGTCCTCCATGTCCTCGTACTTAGCCAGTTCCTAGAAGAGAAGGAGGTTGTGAGCGGCCTCTCCCCGCCCCCCCGGCCTTGCGCAACAGCTTGTTTTGCTCCGGCACGGGGCAGCGCTGCCCCCCCGCCCGCCCGGGGCCGCCGCGCACCCCGCCCGCACCTTGATCAGTCGCAGCAGGTCGGGACAGTCCTCGGGACGCGCGGCACGAATGCTGAACGAGGCCATTTTCGGCGACGCTTCCCCCTGCGGCCCCCTCGGCTGACAAGTCCCCGGTGTGTGAACAGGAGGAGCAGCTGCTTCTTCATTCGTGTCCCGGGCGCGGCGGCCACCTGCGGTCAGTCAGGCTGCGAGCATGTCCCGGCGGCGTTCGGCTGCTGACGGTCCCGCTTCGCTCCCGCTGCTTCCCCGGCTCGGAGAATGCAAGACGCCGCTCCCGGCCGTCTTATTTAAAGACGTCCTCGCCCCGCCTTCCCCGCCCATCGGCCAATGGGAGCGCCCGCGGTGCTCGTCCTCAGCCAATGGCCGCGCCCCTCCCCGGAATCCTGCCCGGGCCTGCCAGCAACAGCTGCGGCCGTCTCGTGACTCGCCCTCCCCCCTCCGCGCGCGGCGCCCCCTGGCGGGGCTGGGCGGCGCTGCAGGGAGCCACCCCGGCGGCTCTCCTTGGGCGGCGGGACCGGCCCTCAGGGACCCTCGGCACCGCCCTCAGGGACCCTCGGCACCGCCGGCCCCTTTCTGCCGGCACCGGCTGCCGTGGCACCGCGAAAACCGAGCCCGACATTGCCCTCGGCTCGGGGTTCTCCTTTCGCGGGCACCGTGTTAGGGGCCGTGGCGCCGCCCTGGCCGCAGAGCGCGGGGCGGCGTTGGGGGCGCTTCGTGCACCGCGCCGGGGAGAGAAAGAACAGCTTCAGTGTTTGCGGAAAACGCGGAGCACTGATCCGTATCCAACCCGGGGGGCAGGGGAGCGTGTCTAGCACCAAGATACGCCCCCGGGCAGGAGCGTCCTTACGGAGGAAGGTTCAAACCACTGAAATTTAACCTTGGTGTTGGGGCGTTTCCCAAGCTGGCACACGCACCGTAACCCGCCTGACTGAGGGGGAAGGGGCTGCGCTGGGAGAAGCACGAAGGAGTGGCTTTAAAGTACTGCCAGTGGTTTGCCGTAAGGGAGGCTCTGATACCATCCCAATGGAGGTATGGATGGCACTGAGGAGAGAGGTGGGTGTGATGAGGAAAATTCCATCTGGGTAGACTCAATAACACGGCTTTGGAGTATGAAATGATGGAGGAATTATCCTCAGCCCTGTGCTTCCTCTGGATATTACCTAGAGATACTGCTGTATGCTGAGGAATGAGCTGGATCATGATCTAGATGACTGTGTGGTCCATGGACCTACCAGCTGGGCCACCCAGAGAAGTGCAAGTCTTTGCCATATGTGTGGTTTTCTTTTCAACCTCTTCTATTAGTGCCACTATCATTCTTAGATAATGTAAAGGAGCTCTTTATCTTACATTTAACTTAATCTGACTTGTTTTAAGAGTGGTTTGGGCTATGGGAAGACACTAAGTCATGCTGCTGATTCTCACAACACACACCCCATTTTTTAATGTATCCAACAAGCTACAAGGTTGGCCTTCACTTACACCAGCATGGAACATGATACTGCAAGAGGATTGTATAAAAAAGTGTGTATAAAGTGTGTGTTCGGGTAGCTGGCGTTAGCACACAGTGGAAAGTGCCTGAAGGCCTGGGAGAATAATTTAGGATTTATGCAAGCACCCTAACTGGCTCAGTTTACCCTCTACTGGAGCAAGAATAGAGATGCCCAAAGAACAGAAGCATTTCCATATCACTAAGCAACCTCCAGTTGCTAGTTGGCTAGTAGTAGAAAAGTTAAAATTTATTTCATGGGTTGTGAGTCTGGAAATCCCTCAGGGCAGGGCATTTAGTAGGGAGACTGAATCTGAATAAACCATCAAAGAACAGACTCAGCCTAACAACATACCTTTAATGAATACAGATTTTTTTCATTCCCTAGAAATGATTAGATTGGGATCAGAAACGGGGAATACTGTCTCTGTGAAAGACAACAGCCTTTGTGTTGTCTCAACTCTCTTTGTTTTGCATTTCACAATGAGGAAGTCACACTATCAGGAAGCCTACTGCTGTGTATGAACACAAAGTGCCTGGTTTCTTTCTTCTCAAGTCAGAAAAGTCACATGATTTAGAAGTTGAAGTCTCAGCAAAAAAAAGACCCAAATATTTTCTCCTTTCACTGTTTTTGAAAGTCCTGCTTTAATTTGCTCAGGAATATACTGATATTGTGTTGCCCAAGTTCATACAGTTCATTGGATTTAGCTTTCAATTTCAAGGCAGAAGGAAAAAATATTTAAAAAATTCATGAAGTGTCAAAAAATGTTTCATGAAACAATAGGAAATGCAGATAATTTAGTGGGAAAGAAGGGAAAATTAGAATTAGCTAATTAAGATATCTCGATCTCAGAGACTATAGTACAATAATTTAGTTATGTATTATTAGGGATATTTTTCCAGAATAAGTAAGTTTAATTAAGATGGTAAGAATATTTTACAAAAAGGTTCCAAAAGAACTCAGTTTGTGAATTAAGCAGAATGATTGGGTGTGTGTTTCACAGCTTCTTCCTTTGTCTCAGATCTGTTTGTCTTTGAGCAGCTTTCATGTCATCTTGACATAGCTGAGGCCAATGATGAAATCTTTAATGACCTGCACAGGGCTTGGATTTTATCCTCCAGTGGTCACAGCCTGCTGATCTGCCCTTCTCTCCAAGGAATGAGTAGTGGCAAGTCTCCTGAAAAGGATCAACATTTTTTAAAAATGCATTTTTTTAAAATGCAAATATGTGCAGGTGGTTAGCAAACATGTTTAGGGTAAAACAGTGCTTAAATATTCTGTTATAACGAAATATGCACCCAAGTCTGGATTATCTCACTTCTGTACCAGCCAGCAGCTTCTTCCATGAGGAACCTGCTGACTGAATCCATCTGCATTTCCACCAGGAGGGTTGGACTTTGGTGTTTGAGAATGTAAAATGGTTAGAACTATCTAAAATGTGCATAATTCCTATTATTCTTACTGTATCTTTTCCCTAAATATTACTCATAAGAGGAACAGAAAAATTTGTGCAAAACAGCAACCAGCACTTTCTCTTTTAGCATGCAACAGGAACTTTATAAACAGCTGTTAATAAAAGCACAAGGAGTGTTATGTAGTGACTGAAGAACACATCCTGCCCACATCCTGCCCAGAGATGGAGGTCTTTTCTAGTCTGAAGATACAGGAAATAACCAAGCCAGTTCCCCCAGATCCTTTCACAGCAATGCCACTGAACAGTTTATTCAGAGAGTCATGGGACCCCATCTGCACTTGTATTAAAACCATGTTTTTATTTGCATCTAAATTTTCTAATGTTCTCTTTCCTTGGAGGATGGACAGAAAGGTTCAAAGTAGGCACCAGCTTTCTTTCTTTACTGTTCAACTAATCAAACTCTCTTCCCCTGTTTTAATTTTTGATTTCCTCCTTTGCTAGGAAGATTCCTTGCATTCCTGTATGAATGCCTCTCTCATGCCACAGAGGTTCTCTGTTTGCAATAAATAAGAGGAGAAGGAGAAAAACTCCTTATTCCACATTAAAATGTAGCGAGTTAATGATTTTTGATTGTGCTAATAAATATTTCCAGATATTTCAAGTTGTATGTCCTGTCAAATCTCAGGAGCAAAATACAGAAAATGCAATTAATATTCAGTATTGACCTGTAATTTTTCATGATTTTGGACATTTGGGATTCTCTTATAATTTTCAACTGAATGTTTTCTTCCTAATCCTTAGATCTTGTATTGATATTTATGAGTTCACAGTTGTTCTGATGTTTTATTCAAACCATGTAAAATTACAGTTTATCAACACTAGGTTGTACATAAAAAATATATTAATCTCTGTTAGAATAGTACAAATAATAAATACTGCATGAGAAATGCTCAGAATTCAGGTCAAATGCAAAATTAACAGTTTCATGTAATAAAGCTACATGAATTTCTATATGCTGGCAATAAAAGGACTGTAATTTTTCTTTATTATCTTTGAAAACATTTCAGAACATTAGAAACCTATTCCTGTAGGCTAATATATCTTATCTGTCATTTGTAATTACGCAGTTTAATGAATTTGGGATTTAGACATAGCTAATTATCTGCCTGAATCCACAAATCATCTATATCATGTGTGCAAATGATTTGGGGTATAAAAGTTATTGAAATAAATGTTGGGAAAGAATCCAGCCATACCTCAATTTTGGATACAGTAGAAGTGTTGTATCTGGATACAGTAGAAGTCCCTTTGGCTCTGATCCTGCAGTGTACTTAAATCAGGGGGAATTATCTCTCTAAATATCTGAATATAATAGGCTTTAAAAAGAAATCTATGAAATCTAAATTTTTCCTCATAACTAACAGGAGTTTGCATGAGTGAGTGTTTTCATTATGTATCACAGCCACAATTTTGTCTTTGGCACAGTCCTCTGCACTGCCCGGTGCTGATTCTTTTCATGGCACCTTGATTTTTGAACTTTCAGCATGCATGGATGTGTCCACTTTTTTTTTTTTTTTTTTTTTTTTTTTTTTTTTTTTTTTTTTTTTTTTTTTTTCCTCCACGACCAGATGAGCGAGAAGCATTGCAATAGCGCCCTCAGCTTTTTCACGGAATCACAGAATCACAGAATGGTTTCAGTTGGAAGGGACTTTAAAGCTTTAAAGACCATTTAGTTTTCAGGTGTTACCCTTACATGTAATGAATACTCTGGTTAATGTACTTTGTGTTTGAACATGTTTTGCTAAGACTTCAGCAAGGTGTGCTTAACAACTTCACTGCTAACTTGTACCTGCTGTATACACCGTTTTGCTGGCAAGCTGAAATGGTCAGTGGGAATCACAAACATTGTGGTTGATGTGGAAACTATGTGCTGCACCTCAACACGTGTATATATTCTTGTGGGGGCCCGGGGGCCTGCCACCAGGAGAGATATCCTTTTAGGTTAGGGTGAGGAAAACACTCCTCCCATGGACTTTGCAGCCACATGTTAGTATTTGTGTTTCATTGTTTCATTGGTTTGTCAAGTTAAGTCACCCTGTTCAGCCCCTGTTCACCGTAGATGCACCCTTCCTAGAATGTTCTTCCTTCCCTTGAACCCAATGGGTTATTTTTGTCACAATGTTCCACCTGTGATCCCATTAGTCCTCCTGGTTCTTAGCCACCCCTCCGCACCATGTTTCCCTATCCCTATTGCACCTTGACCCTCAGGACCACCCCTTTTTCTGGTATATAGCTCTGGATCCTTAGCCCCATTGTGGCTCTCATCCCTGGAAAATGTTCGAGGCTGTACCAGCTGTGCCTGGCCGATAATAAAGAGCACTCGGATTCCCAGAGAGGAGCCGGTCTCCTGGCCTTTATCCTTAGCCCTTTATTAGCCGAGCACAGGGGCCCTGAAGGCACAGGTGGCTCTCAGGGATGCACTGTTGCAAGATGTTACAGATCCCTGTCCCGGGGGGATGCAGACACAGTTATGGCAAGTGCTCTGGTCCTTATGGGCTCTGTGGTGTGTTGGCACAGAGCCAGGCTGCCCCCCTGCCACACACCCCACAGCAGGCTCCGTGTCGTCTCTGCTCTAGGTTTCTTCAGCTCCCAGGAATAAAAAAAACCTTCTGATTAATTGAACTTGTTGATTATTCGCCTGTGCAAAGCACACATCTTATTTAACGCAGCTTTATTTTCACAGTATCATTTAGGTTGGAAAAGTCCCGAGATTATCAAGTACAACCTGTGACCGAACACCAGGGCACTGGATGCCACACCCAGTTTTTCCTTAACACTCCTGTAGGCCCTGGGCTGCTGGAGTCCTTAAACGCTCCCTGGCAGTCCATTCCAATGCCTAAAAACCCTTTTTGTGAATAAATTGCTCTAGCTAGTGTTCAACCTAAATCTCCCCTGGCGCAGTTTAAGATTATATCCACTCGTCCGTCGCTGACTGCCTGCGAGAAGAGGCTGACCCCCACCTGGCTACACCCTCCTTTCAGGGAATAGTACAGAGTGATAACGTCACTCTTCAAGATCTTAAACCTCTTGTCTTTAAAAAATTGCGAGGCTCTCAGTTACCTTCCCTAGCAGTGCCACCAAGTGACGGGCCGGAGCAGGAGGCCGTGTTCCCCACGGCGGTGCGATGGCTCGGGGCGAGCGTCAGGCTCCGGGCACCGCGCCCAGCTGAGCGCCGCCAGCCCGCCTTCCACACGGCACAGTGAAAAAACGGAGCATTAAAAAGAAAAAATAACGATGCTTATTAAAAGCAAGTCCCGGCAGGGCCCGCCCGCTCTGCCGGGCCCGCCCGACGACTAACGGTGTCGTGTCCCAACCTCCGCCCCGGGGAGCGGCCGCGCTGCTGCGAGGCCACAGGGCAGGCGGGGGCCGGGCGGTGCCGCCCGGGGATCCCAGGGTGGGCAGGGCGAGGGTTCCCAGCTGCGGGCGGCCCGGAGCCCGCTGTGTGCTCGGCCAGCCGCTGGTGCGGGAGGACCGTGCGGCTGGGGCGGGCGCGGCCCCGCTGCGACAGCCCCGGCGAGCACCATGCTGCCCACCCGGTAAGGCGGCCCCCGCGTCCTCGGGCCCGGGTGGGGAATGGCGGCCAGGGGAGATGGTGCTCTCGGCGGGCCCGGGGCCGGGCCTGGGCAGGGGAGCCGTGCCCCGACCCTCGCCCCGCGGCCGCGCCGCGCTCCGCTGTGAGGGGCTCGGGGCGCGGCCAGGGCGAATCACCCTGAAACTCGAGCAGCGCGGCGGGCAGCGCGGCCTCGGGAGCAGCGTCCGCGCCGGCCTGGGGCACCGGGCGGGGGGGCCCTGCGAGGTGCGGCTGCGGCGGGAAGGCGTGTGCTGGCCGTGCCCTGACACTCCGAGCTCAGAGGCTGCAGGAGCAGGCACAGAGGCGTTTCACCGTCGCGATTCACGTCATTCCTGGGGCATACGGGACTCCGCTGCCTTCAGAGAGCGTTATGGTTTTTTTTTTTTTGTTTCTTTTTATGTGTATTTGTGCGTGTTTGTGTTCCCTTTTTACTCTTTAAGGTCTCCATGTGTATCTGCAGACAGTGAAGGCTTGCGTGTGCATGATATATTTGTGTAGATATACATGAAAGGGGGGGGGGAGAGAGAGAGGCGTGTAAATGGCCTTGCTTTTCTGTTGGTGCCTGAGGATCTGCCACCTTTCCTTTTTTGAGGTGGAACCCAAATCTCAGAGGAAGAAAATTAAGGGACCAGCAGTCAATATTCCTTGTCAGGATGATGCTGTGAACCATCACAGCAAGGGGTTTTATACCCTCTCTGCGTGTTTTTGTGTTACCACAGTTGAGCTTGCCTAGAGGAGTAGTGCTGGCTAGTTCCTTATAGAACACTTAGTGAATTGTAGGTGGATTACATTCTCTGAAGGGTTTCATGGTTGTCCCTTCTTGCTTAATGGCTAAGAGGATTATATCCTGCGCTTGAGGCTTTTTTTTGAGTTGCTGCAGTACTAAGCCATGGAGGAGAAAACTAGGCTTAGCTGAATGGGACTGCTTGTGGGATCTTATGAAATCCTTTTTGGTATATTCCTCCTTCCACTGCTATGCACACCAGGCAAGTGCAGGAGAAGTGTGTGGTTAGGGTCATGGATGATTTCCTAGAGGTACATGAGCCCCATCTGTGTTAAGATGCTACAGGATAGAAGCTGGTGTTGAGTCCAAGTTAGTTGTCTCAGGGCATCTGAATAGTCAGTGAAGAGAGCAGATACTGCCAGTGAAACATTCTTCTTTCTCCTTTTTAGATAAGGAAAGGTGTCAGTTGGAACTTCAACTGTCTTGGAACCATTGCACTGATAGTATCTGGTTCTAAAAATCAAGCTGAAAATAAGGAGTTATGTTTCTGAAGTCACCTCCATAATTCCAAAATTAAATCCAAAATTATTTTCATGGGATTATTTTTAATGACACTAATTTTCTGCTCTGCCTATAGGTTGTGCATCATGAGGAAGCTTCCTTCTGTTCTGGCTAGGACACTCACTTCTGAGACCAGTGCCTCCCCAGGGCTTCCTGACATGTCCGAAGGTAAAATAAATGGCTGTAATCCAGGTTTAGTGATGTTACTAAGGAGTTTATTTTTTCAGGTGGTGTCCCTTCATGTATTAATGTGGTTTGGATAACAAATGTGCCCTTGTCTGTTGGCTCATGGTATAAGTGTTTAGGAAGCAGCAGAAAATCACTGTCCGTTTGGAAGTGAATGGCAGAAATATTCCTAATTCCTGAAATTGCAAATTTAGAGGCTCCTCTGGTTCTTCAGCCTTGGCAGAATTTGGTTCTTTTCTGGCAAGGTAACTTGCTGGTTAACTTGCAAGGTTCTTTTCTGGCCAGAACTTGCTCAGCTTGGGTCTGGATAGAAAATCAATGTAGTGCAGATAGGTACAATGAGACTGGAGAGAATGGCCAAGAAATGGGGAACTGAGTGGAAATAAAGCTGTACAGAATTTTCAATCTGTCACTCCCGGTAATTTCACAAACTTGTAGAAATCTTTTAATCGGATCAGCAGCGTTGCCTTGTGAAATTGCTCTTGTCTATAGAGCTTTGTGTTGAAAATGTGTTGCAGTGCTCTAATAGTAATAAACCATAATGCTCCTGTTTCAGAAGCTTTTAAAAAGATTTTCTTGCATTCTAATCCCTTGTACTGAGACAAGGGCAGGAGGAAAAAGGCTGGAGCTGGGTAAAAATAATTCCTTTGTGGAGTTCTGCTTATTTCTGAGATCTTTTTTTTCCCCTTCATTTTCTAAGCAGAAGTCACTGGTTATCCAGTAAAAGAGAAAATGAGGGTTATTTGTTAGGGTTGTTAGAGAACTTATTTTCATTGTTGTTAATTAATGGTAATTTAGGAGGTTAAAGGAGAGAAGCAAGGATACAGAATGTTGCCTGCTTGCAACTTACCCTGATTGTTCATTTGAATATTTGAAAATGATGCCATCTCGAACGCCAGTAAAAATTGTGAAACAGTGTGGTCATCCTGGTACTCCAAGGGGTTCTAATCTTTTGTGGACTACAACAAATGTAAACATTGGAGATTCTGTTTCAAAATTGTTCAGATTCAAAGTTTTGCTGATATGTAAACTTTTTGGGTTTATAAATTGATATGTAGAAATTTTGGGTTCCTATCATGAATGCCCTCACTTCTTCCATGGTTCTCCCAAAGGCTACACAAAGCAGGACTTTGGAATTCTCCTCTGAAAAAACTCTCATCCCACTTCCTGAAAAGTGTTCCAGATACTCTTTCAAAGTTAACAGTGTTTGTCAACAGTACATGGTAGCCCTAAGACTGAAGAACTATTTGGGATTACACTGCAAGCAGACCCACAGAGTCAGTGGGCAGGGAGCTGGAGAATTGGCTTGAAAGGAAAGGACAATTTGAGTTGGAAAAAAAAGACACTGACTGTAAATCAGGCAAAGATAGATTGCCTGCAGTTACGAACATTAAGGAACATGTGCCTAAATGGAACTGAAGCAGGTAGAATAATCAAGTAACTCCTTATTAGATGTAAATTGCATTGTTTCTTTCATTGTTAATCTAATCTGTGTTTTGTACTCCACAGGACAGTCACCCATTCATGTGAATAATGGTGTGTTGTGGTAATTTGTACACATTAAAATATTTGCTATAACACTAAACTTACTCAGCTACTGTTTCTCCTTCCTTTAGCACTGATGAAAAATGAAGTGCCATTATTCTTCTCTGTTGCCTTGCTTAAAGCCCCTTTTTGGTGAATGGCCCTGGTCTTTATTGTGTCAGCGTTGTTGCATTAAATCTCTATCAGCACACTCTGTCTGCGGTGCTGAATAAAATGTTTCTAAGAGGCTTGTGGGATACAAAATCTCTCATGGCAGCAGCTCCCTCAGTCCTTGGCTTCATTTTAGACCTTTGAATCTGCATCCTTCACCAAGCTCTGTACCAAAACTGGTGGTCTGCCTGAACCTGGATGCAGCTGGGGAAGAATCAGCATGAGGGGCATGGACCTCAGTGGTAGAGATGAGTGCAGTGATCCTGTCCAGCTGCTCTCCTTGTGTCCTTTTCCACAGCACAGTGCAAATAAACTCAGACCCTGCTGCTCTGGCACTGATGATCACAGTTTAGGAGATACTGTCAAATGTCCTATGTGAGCACAATGGAGAAGTCCCATTTGCTATAACTATTTTGCACAATTAAGATGTTTGCCAGATAAGAAAAAGAAATAGCTTATAGATTTTTGTGCTTAATTTTCTTACTTAAATTTCTGTTGTTACTTACTTAAATTTCTAATATCTAGAAGAGCAAGATAGTCTTCCCAGAAGGAAAAACAGGAAAAAGTTAAAAACTATGTACTTATGTACTTATGAGCTGTAAAATGGACTAGATTTGGCTTGACAACATTTAGAAGTGCTTTACATTGTTAAGATGAACATTTTAATGTGTTCTTAGACTGAAAAATATTTTTATGCCTAAAACTGAAATCAGACATATTAGATGGGACTTACAGCTTATATACATTTTTGTAAGTTTCGACCTAAGATTTTTTTTCAGAGCTTTTTGCTTCCTTTGGAGTTGAAAAGGAAGATGAATTTAATTTAAACAAAGAGAAAATGCTGTTTTTTCCCTGTTCATCCCAGCACAGTCTGCACATTGTTGAAAAATTGAGGTTTTGTGTTCTAGAAGCTATAACAGTGTTTCTGCTAACACTGTACTGATTGAATGCATGCTATGGCAGCTTCACAGGTGGAGTATGAGTAACAAGAAAGTAATACCTATTCTGTAAGCAAGCCTGCTGCTGCTTAAGAAAAAAAGGAGACCTTTCCTGTTTCCAAAAGAAATCAACTCTCAAGATTTTCAATCAGGTTCTTTTCTTGAAATATTTTTTGTTCTTGGAATTAGTAGTAGAAATCTTCTAATTTCAAAACATGCTTTAGCTTGGCTTTGTAGAGAAATGAGGCCTAAGCAATGTATTTTTTGTCTTTGTCTGCCTATCTTCTTGTTCTCCTCTTCTTCCAGAACCTTTTGATGTCAGCCAAAATAGATGAGCCACCAGTCTGAAAGAGAAACATATTTCCACAAATTTTGTGAAAATTGGCTTCCAAATCAGAGGTTTGTTAGGGTGCCAGAGCTGGTGCTGGGTCAGCCACGGACCCTGGTGTTTGCTGGCTCTTGGTGAGTCACTGGACCCATGTGCTGCCTGGAAGTCATTCCCTTGCCTGCCTCTGGCTCAGGCTGGTGCTTCTCTGGCAGAGCAGAAACAGGCTGGGAGTGTAGGGACGGGGCCTGAGGATGCTGCAGGGGAAGGAGCAGGGAAGGGGAGTTTGGGGCATAGCAGAAGTGGTGGTGTGGGGGGAATTGAGCAGAAGCTGAAGTGACTGAGGAGGAGGGGAGCAGAGCTGAGCGGATCTGACTGAGAGAGTGGAATATAATTTAAATCCTAGGAATTCAGCTAGACTTGCCCCAGGGCTTATAGGCCAGTTTGCTGATCACTGTGAATACTCTGACTGAGCATTTAGCTTGAAGAATGCCAGGCCTGATAAAGGACCAGCAGCCTCTTTCAATTTTGCCATGAAATTCTGGATATTTTTTGGTTGCGCTTCCTTGATGTGTCCCAAATATTTGAACATTTTTGTATCAAAAATCTTAGCAAATGAGCATGGAATCCTTTCTATACAATTCTCAGCTTCTGTTCTGAGCTTGAGAATTGTTGCTGCTTGTTTTCAGGTGTTTCCAGATAGCCAGCATTCACCTGCCTAACAGCCACAGAGTAGTCTGGTAGATTTGATGGGACCTTAGCACACTTAATAATATCATCCAAGAAAGAGTAGAAAAGATGCTTGTGCAGATTATTCTTGAAATTTAGGAGAAATTTGTGCAGAACAAGTGTTACCTCTGAGAGTGCAAACAGAGCCAGAATAAATTGTATAGGCCTGTGTTCAGTGTCTTAACACTGTGTTCTTTCAGACTGCTAAAAATTTGGGCTATGAAACCCTGCTGGCAAGAACTAGTTTGCTGATACTGCCTGCCTTTGTGGGTGGGATTATTTAATTGGTATTCTCTTCATTCCCTCTTTCCCAGCTGCACTGTTCCCTTTTAAGTTCTTTTATGACTTTCTGGTATGTGTTATCTCCACAGTTTGTGTTTAAGCTATAATATTTTCGCATCAAAATTCCCCAATCTAATCTTGATCCATGC
Organism: Cettia cetti; assembly: GCA_013401135.1. Classification (NCBI taxonomy): domain Eukaryota; kingdom Metazoa; phylum Chordata; class Aves; order Passeriformes; family Sylviidae; genus Cettia; species Cettia cetti. Next base: position 39,486 of record VZUI01001724.1, read on the forward strand.
TGTCTTCCAGCTGTTAATTAGCACTGGAGGTGACTGATTGCACTAACAAACACTCTTAAGTTGACTATATGCAAAAAGCTATGGCATCATGTTACTCAACCCATTACTGTGATATGCCTACTAACAGCAGCAGTGAATTTGGCCAAACTTTCATTACTAAGCTGCTCTTTGCATGAATTTGCTTAATTTTCCTGTTCTGGGATGAGGATTGTGCCTCTAACTCCAGGCAACCTCATCTTTGTCACTTGCTGAACTAAGCTTGGTTTGCTTTGATGTTTTTTTTTTTTCCAGTGCGGACCAAATTGAGGGATATAGTGGGAGCATCTACCAACTGGAGGTACAGTGTGCATTACATGTATTTTACTTCGTTTGTGTAACCAAGGTGGAGCTCAGGGTTGTGGTAGTGGAAGTTACCAATAGTTGGCTTGCTGACAGGGAAGAAAAGATCCCACTAAAAGGTCATTGAAACAAAGCTTCTGAACTGCTACTTTGTGGATCACAAACTTCTAAGATTTCTCTGTCAGAAACAAAATGCCTGATCTTGGTGCTTACAAGATTGTCCTAGCTTTAAATCCAGTGGCAGCTAGGAGCTGTGGGGTCTGGCTGGCAGTGCTGTGTTGCTGTTATCTCCTGAGCTGTCTCTAGGTGGATTGCCCACACGGTGGATTTGCCCTGCACTGGGTTCAGAGGCAGCTGAGCTTGTTCACTGAGTGGCAGGCTGCATTCCGAATGGCACCCTTCACTCTTTGGAAAATTGTCGGCTTGGGATCAGGATCTCCTTAACCAGGAGCATCTTGAGCATTTCCTTTGTCTGCTCTAACTTAATTTTTGGTTAATTTACATATACTTTAAATAATTGCTGGTTTAGCTTTATTCAAATTACTTTCCTTTCCCACCATTACATTGAATAATCCAGAGTTGACTTAAAACCCTCTACTGTTACAGTCTGGAAAAGTCAATATAGCAGTCTGGAGGAATACACATTGCAGTTTGGTTGGTCCCAAGTTTTTTGTTAATTTTGGCTGTGTTTGCTGAGGTCTTTTTTCCCACTTTGTGCAGTGATAGGGAAATGAAGAGAGGCTTGCCTGGGTGAAGAGTCTGATGTGTCCAGGCTTTCTGATTCAGTTTATTTAAACACAACTTTAGGCATTCTAAAAAAAACCCCTGAATCTGGGGAGTTGATTTTTGCTTAGTAAGAGTAGTATCTAAACATGAGGGGGATTGAACTTTTTATCAACTCAGCTAGAAAGGGCTCTAGAAATTGTTTATGAAAAAGCCTTTCCACATCCTAGAATGGCTGAGGAGGAACAATGCCGTATGGAAATACCATTTGAAAATTGAGATTTTAGAGGGCTTTGGTCAAGTCTGATTTTCCATCAATTTTTTTTCTCTCCACTACTCCCATTGTGGAGAGAGAGCAGACTGAGCCCAGAATCACCACAGCAGTGTTTTTCCTAGATAGGTACCTCTCTTGTGCTGTACAAAATACAGCAGAAAAGTTTGCAGAATACTGAATCAACCCTTCAGTTACTTGAAGAAGTAAAGCTGAGGAGACCACAGATGGGAGTTCTTGAGAATGACAGGTTTAATACAGAGAGGTTTGGATGGACATGGGCTGTGTAGCCTTTGAGAGCCCTCTTTAAAAATGGAGTGTCAAAGAGTTGATACATATGGAGACTGGACAGCTGGGGATTTGACTGAGTTAGGCCACAGAATGACTGAAGAGGACAAATCTGGGGAACAGCTTGATAGGGGTCCTGAAAAGGGAGCTAGGGAAGAACTGATGTACACACACCTGGAATGCTGGGAGAGAGGAGGGATGCATGTTGGAGGAACATCTTTAACCATTGATTTGCTAAAAGGAGACTTTGGTTTGTGATTTCTCTTGTAAAGGCCAGTGGCATTTTGTGTTCATTATTAAAAAGAAATACCTTGCTTATGTGTTTATTCTGGTTTTGTACTTAAATTGTAGTTTAAACTATGAATCTGTTAATTGTTAAATATAGTCTAGCTGGAGTTGTGGCCATTTCAGAAATATATAAACATTCCTCAGAATGTTTAGGGCAGGTACTAGTTAATATTTAGATGAATTAATGTTACTGTATGACGAGTACTGCAGTGTATAACAGTATTTGTCTGTTGAAAAATGTTACTGCATTGAGCCCAATACTTCTGCATATTGAAGAACACATTTTGAAGTGGAGTCAAGAAGAATCCTGCTGCTGACCTCAGAGGAGCCAGGGTGGAGCTGGTGAAAACAGAATATAGTTAAATTTCTATTTTTAGATTTCTTTATGTTTGTAGACAAAATTCTGATTTACTTTCAGATTAATTCCTTTTAAGCTTTTCACTGAAAGACCTTGGAAAAAACTTTTTTAAAAAGCATGAAGATGTATCATCTTGGATCTTGCATCTTTCTTTAGTCATCCAGTAATATTTAATTTTTATGCAGTGGCATAACTTTAAACATTAACCCTCTGCAGGAGGTTGTTATCTTTCTGTTTCCTCTGAATTTCACAGTAATCAATGTTGCCCAGATGAGATAAACCACATCTCATGTTTAAAACAAACAAAGAAATGACACTAACTGAAGTTTGCTGTTTGACTTTCACTCTCTTTGATCATGAATTCTATGTATTTCCTCGGAATGTATTAAACAGAAAAGAGGGAATATAAATATGTTGAAGCTTGACTTTCTGAAATAATACTCAAGCCAAGTAAGCCTTCATATTAAGTGGCTAATACCCAGAATTCATCCAAAGTCAAAACTTAAGACAAAATTTCTTTTTGGTGAAAAGGTTTTCTGTTATTTTTATTTATTTATTTTTAAAATTGGTTTTGTTAAGCACAGTGTCACTGAAATCTCAGCAATGCAGCAAGCACAACTTGAAGGAATGGCATGCATCTAGAAATTTACCATTAAGTTTGGCTGCTTAGTGTTTTATACATTCTCTTGTTCCATGAATCCATATTTTTGCTTAGTGCTTAGCTTTGTACCAGAACTGTTGCATGTTTAACCCTTAGGTTTTTAATAGATGGGCATTGATTCTAGAGATGTTGTGAAATACTTGCTTTATTCAGTCAGGTTGCACTTTTAAGGGGAGGGAATTTTGGAACAGGTAAGAGAGCATGTTGGGCGAGATTGTTACATCTTGTACATACCTGTGCAAGGAATCAACTTGGTAGGTTGGAAAGAAGGGACAGTAAGTTGCACCCATCTCCACTGTGAGAGTTGCAGCCCCTCTGACTTGGTGGTGCTGGAAAAGCAGCTCTGAAGGAATTGTTCTCTGTTTTCTGTGTTTTTTTTTTTTTTTCTGTAACTTTCCTGTATAATTTTAAGATGTCAACATAGGAAGAGTGAAAGAGAAGTAGGTACATTTTTTTTTTGTCTTTTAGCTTGCTATTAGATCTGATGCTGCAAAGGTGGAACTCACCTGTGGAGGATGGCAAGTCTCAGCAGATTAGTTCTCTTGTTGTTAGTGCTAGCCAACACTGTACATCTACCTTACTTTTTGGGAGAGATTGTAATTGATGGTCAGTCCTTTAAAATTGGCAGTGTGGGAAGATTTGTGATACTGTAGCTCTGGAAGACATGAATATGCACAAAATCTCATAGGTTTAATTATGTGTGATTAGTTCTTTCCAAGGGGAATGATTTTGATAGCATTCAGAATTAGATGCATTTTGTTCATCTCACGGGTGTGAAGTATGTGCTTGCCACTTGTGCACAAACTGTTTCAAAGATTTCTCCAGTTGTCTTGCTTAGCATCTCTCATTTTGTGCATTCCACTCTGTCACTCACTGTGTCTTGTTATTTCTACTACTTTTTGATTTTAACTTCAATAATCAATGATGTGACATCTTTTAGTTAGGGTTTGAGTTCTCTTCTATTTCAGAAGAAAGTTTTTTTTCTTATCAGGGATCATGTGCAAGCAATGCAAGAAAGAAAAGCTCTTCATACTTTACTGGCAAAAAGGCAGGAAGATCTCCCTCCTAGAAGAATGAAGGATAGCTACTTGGAAGTTATTCTACCTCTAGGAAGTCAGCCTGAAATAAGAGAAAAGTACCTGAATGTACACAACAGCGTAAGGTAACAAAGCAACCGTGTTACACCTACTGGAAACTGTTAACTTCTGCTTCCATGTATGTAAGGATTTAATTGTCAACCCCTATATTGCAGGTTTGGGAGGATACTTGAAGATCTTGACAGTTTGGGAGGTATGTACCTATGTCCTTGTAAAGGCTGCACAAAGTGAGTTTGATTACTGCTGAGCACTGGTTGGTGTGACACAGTATGACTTTGGAGAGAAACCCATAATTCTGCTGTCTCAGAAGGGAAGGAATAAAAGAAGGCACTGGTACTGAAAGAGAAGGAAGGATGATAAAGAACAGATGGAAACAAATTTTTTTGGCTTCTTGTCTCTGTCAGATTTTTAAAGGACCAGCTACAAAAATAATTTACTGAAAAGTGATCCTAGATTATGGATTTGCATTGAGTGTGAACTCAGAGAAAATTTCCATAATGCATATTGAAAATGAAAACTTTTTTTTTTTTTTTTTTTTTTTTTTTTTTTTTAATCTTAAAAAACCCCATGACCCTCAACAAAAACTGCCACAAACTCCAACAGTTAATGAGATACAAATATTTTAATCTTCCCTTTGGGGAGTAGAGAGTAAAATCTGGAAAGAATTTAATGTATCCATTGAGAACAAATTAAAAACAATTGGTGTATCTGTAAATAGTTGTTTAGGGTAAAACCAACTCAGTTATTTCATGAGTTAGCGTTCTTAATTTTTTTCTCCTTTTTAGTTATTTGTGGTCTTGAAAAGTTCAGCATCTTTTTCTTTTGTATTATAATTGTGAGGTTGTTAATAGAACTGGGAGATACTTTTTCTTAAAACATCACCAGGTGACTTCCTCCTTCATCTGAGTTCCATAGCTAGTTGAGAGATTTTTGATGGAGGTTTTTGACAAAGAATTAAGTGCTTATTAAGGGAAAGTTATGAATAGAACATATTTTTTTCTGTTCCTTTTGAGAGTCCAGATGGGCAAAATTAGGAAGGCAGAGAAAGAAATGTATGCATGTCTACTGAGGATAGACAAAACAACTGCATGCTGGTATTTCTTCCTGGGTGATGGAAGATACTGGTTTCAGTATCTATCCTGAATTAGAAAAGGAGACTTCAAACTGTTGGCTACCCTGCATTGTTAGATGAGATAAGCCTGTTTTTCATTCTGTGCCTTGTTTAATTTCCCCAAAAATCTGTGAAGATCTAATTTTTTTCCTGTGACAGCACAGAATGTCTTTGCCTTGTTTGCAGTCATACTGGGCTCCAGTCAGTTCCTCTGGAGGTGTATTGTTTTGGGATAATCACGATCCTGTCCCAATTAAACAATATTCAGGATGGTCATATTGGTATAATAATTTGATAGGCTTAACAGGTTTTAGAATTGTGACTTCATTATACATAGGGGAAAAAAATAAATCTTAGATTACTTGGAAGACTAGAGACCTTGCAGATCACAGAATATTCTGGTTTGAGAGAGCCCCACAAGGATAATCAAGTCCAGCTCTGAAGTGAATGGTCCATGTGGGGATTCCTTCTCTCTTATCTCATTAAGTACAAGACAGATACTTTTGATAATGAAGATCTGTGTTGAATGAAAATTACATGAACATTACGAAAAAAAACCTGTCTTTGCAGCATTGAATTACTCCAAGGAGTCTGTTTTCTTGGATGTGCTCTTATGAACAAAGCTAATTAGTTTAAATAGTGGTTTGGCTAGTAGTAACTGCAGTGTGATAAATACCTCTGACTATGGCTTTGTGCCTGTAAGGCACAGTTTATTTAATCTCCACTTTTTTAAAGGAATCAGTATTTAAAAAGTCCTCAGATAGCATGTATCCTTGGACAGCCTTCATGAAATCAAAATAGCAGATAGGAAGAGTCTGAGACAGGGAGCTGCAGAGGTAGAGTGAAGAGATTATGTGGGACTGGAAGTCAAGTGATGAGCTGGTTTAAAACACTTAGTTAAATTTATCTTTGTAGTAAGTAAATATGCATAAAACTGAGACAGCTGCTGCTGCTTTCTTTATAGCAATCCCATGTGTTACATACATGAAGATGTGGAAACTGTGCTCTCCTAAGTAGGATACTTTAGTTTGTGTTTTCCAGGTACCTCTTATGCTTTGCAAAGATGACTTTGATCTGCTCTGTTTATGTTTTTGTTAAAGATCTGGCTCCATTTTTGATCTTTTCACAGTTCTTATTTGCTACACTCACACCAAGCAGGAAATGCAGCAAAGGTCTCCTTTATCCATAGTTACAGCTCTGGTGGATAAAATCAGTAAGTGGCAATTAAGTAAATAAAATAGTTTTATCTGCTTGTCTTACTCTTTCATCAGCTACTGCCTTCCCATGGTTGCTATTGAGGATACCTTTTTCACTCCTGTTTAGTTCACTTCATCTTGTTTTAGCTTTGAAGTTTTCTGGCTTTTGTCAACAAGAGGTGAGAAGAGGGTTTTGTAGATCCTTCTCAGCATTTCCTCTGTCATTTCCCTTCAAAATGCAACTTTCATGGTTCCTGTACTTTTGTGTTTAGCTTTATTTTGACGTGCAGATTCTTAGCTTCATTACTGAACAATGTTTTGTTCTGGTGGAGTTGGACCTTGCTTGTGTTGCCTGTTCTGCTGAACATTCCCTCGGGTCTGCTGTCCACCTGTGTGCCTGCTTCCTACTCCTGTTCTGGCTTCAGAAGTCTGCAGAGGCAGAAACTGCAGACAAAGCAGTGTGGTTCCTTGCAACAACTGTCTTTTCTGGGTTGTCTTTGTGTGTGTTGCCACTTTCAGATCACATAAAGGTCCTAGAGAATCTGGACTGTCTAGCATTAGTTGTGAGTGATCTTCTCCAGTAACCTCTAATGTTTGTCTGGTAGATTTGTGCCAGAAGATTATACATCCAGACTGTGACATCAAATTCACAGGCAATGTTTCTTGGGTTGGGAAGACCTCCATGGAAGTGAAGATGCACATGCTGCAGGTTAGTTCCTGTGACTTCTCTCCATCTTAAGACAGGCAGGAGGTGCTTCAGAGGGAATTTACAAGAGTGTATAGTGACAGGACAAGGGGAAATGGCTTCAAACTGAGACAATGAGTTTAGATGAGATAGTGGGAAGAAATGATTTACTGTGAGGACAGCGATGTACTGGAACAGGTTGCCTGGAGAAGCAGAGATGCCCCATCCTTGGAAGTGTTCAAGGCTGGGTTGGATGGGGCTTTGAGCCATCTGATCTTGGAAGGTGTTCCTGCCCATGGCAGGGGGATTGGGACTGGATGTCTTTAAGGTTCCTTCTAACCCAAGTGGTTCTGTGATTCTATGATTCTGTGATAATTCAGGTAAAGAGATAATTTTTAAAAATTCTCTTTAAGTCTCTGATGTAGAAGATAATGTTACACCTTTTTGTTCTGAACTCCTTAGACTGCTGAACTCCTTACTGGCAATTTCATTTATTAAAAAAATATATGTGGCATTTCTCAGAGTAAAGGTTAAGTGGGTCCTTTTACAATGAGTGTGTTGATTTCCTGCCATCCCAGCTCAAAATTTTAAATAAGCATTCCCTGGTAAATATTTTCATTTCAGAATTCCTGAAATGGAAAGTTTTAATGATTTCCTTATCTTTGACCTATTGTGAGAGGTGTTGGAAAGAATGACAGAATGTGAAAGTAAGCAGAATTAACAGTATGATTGAATAGTTCATGTCAACTAAATAGCTTGCTAAGCACATTTCCAACTTTAGAATTCAGTAATGTATTTTTTTTCCTGTCTCTTTTAGCTACATGATGGTGTTTACAGCCCTGTGTTAGATGCAACTTTTGTCATGGTGGCCCGGGACCCAGAGAATAAACGGTAATTTGTAGGACAGGAAAAGTTTCCTGACTTCTCCTGTGCTGAAAATGGCAAACATGGCAGCTTGCTCTGTATGTGTAGAAGCCATGGTGGCAAATAAACCACATAACTGATGCTGGCAAGTATGAACTTATCTGTGACAAACTTCAGACTGATTTTAGCAGTCATGATACCAGGAATTGCTGGTAGTCTTGGGTTCTGACCCTTTTTTTAAACCAGATTTTTCTGTGTGTTTGAGTTACTGGTCTGAATGAACACAGAAGTGAATGAGTCTGCCAGAAACCCATCTGCATTCTAGTAGTTTGAATTAATAATTGAGTTTCAGTGGTTAAATTGTCTTTGTGTGAATAATACCATTATAGACACTATACCTAATAGACACTTAACAGGTGTCATCAGGAATAATTCAGGTTAAAACTTGCTTGTGTAACTAAGATGGAATTGGTAAATATTCCCTTAATTAAGGGAATTAACGAACTTAAAAAAAACCCCAGACACTTATTTTGTTATTTTCCTGGTTTTACTTTCTCTGTAATTCCTTAGTTATTAGAATAAAAGGCTGCTCAGTTGCCATTTAGGTTTATGACTCCAGCATCAGAAAAATTGCCTGTAATTCTTACTTCTTTCCTATCTAGCCTGCCCAAGTAATAAGCATTTCTCTGTTTCTAATTAGTTTAAATAGTTGCCTGTATTTAACAAAGATGTGTTTAATGAAGGGGTTTTACTTGATATAGTTATTGATATAATTATGTGATCCTGATAACATTAGAAGTAGTTTCTATGTTTATTTTCTTCAGATTTTTTCTAGAACTGGTGAATATACTATATGTTAAGAAAACAAATTATATTATGGTCCCCATTTTAAAGACTAATTTTTCAAAATATTGACTTCAAATCTGATGTAATTATACAGTAGCAGATTGACTGAGGGCAAGCCTACATGGACTTTTGCAGATAGATGCAAACTTCAGTGCTTGTTGTGCAAGCTGGCTGGCCACAGGCCAGCTGTGTTTTGGGAGCATTCTGTCCATATAATGAAGGTATTTATGTGAGGTCAAAACCCATCAGAGAGGCAGAGGATATGTCAGGTTGGCTGTAGCCCCAAAGAAAGAGGGTCATGTGTCTTTGGGACCATAGCAAACTTGCATCTCAGCAGCCTGGGGCTTGGCCAGGAGAGCTGATGTAGATGTGTGCTGAACTGAGGGGAAACGAGCTCTGTGATGGAGAAGGAGATGGTGGATTTCCAAAATCCAGAGGTTTAGCAAACCCAGAAAGATCAGTTTGTTCTAAGAGAAAAGCTCCTGCCTCTTGTTGCCAGCCCAAATAAAGGCTCAGGGTAGAGGTGAATTGTTCAGCAGGTCTGTGTGTGTGTGCATTTATGTATATGTATGTTATTCTCAGCATTTGTGTAAATGTTGAAAGCTGAAAAATAATAATTAGAAACTATGAGTTAGAACAGCTCTTGAAAATAAGGGTTTCTCTCTACTTGTTCAAATAATTAAATGTTATATAATTAGGTTAAAATAAACTTATTTGTGCAGTAAAATAAACTCAAATGTTGTGCTCAAGATATGTCATAATTTTTGATAAGTGGTACACATGGTAAACAGCTTTTGGCTGCTGATAAGGCTATCAAGGGAACATATTTTAAAAACTCTTGCTAGCTATGGCACTGTGCTTCTATTCCATGAGGAATGGTACCAATCAAGCTTTGGTTTAGACTATCCTAGATCATCATGTTCTCATTTGCTAAGTTTCTGAACAGCTTTCTTCTTGAACAATCTTCATTATAATTTATGAATACAATTTCAGCTTCTTAAGAACCATAGATGAGTCACACTAGGTAGTGGTTGGAGCACTTAACTGCCTCTTCAGAGTTAAAGCTAATGTGATATTCTGTTGGCAGCCATGAAGTATGTAATTTCATCTTGTATGTAAGCAAAAATGGAAGACTGTATAATGTATTTACAGGACAAATTCTTGTAAAGTTTGTGACTTAAAAAACCTCTTCCTGTCCATAGGCCAGCATTTGTCAATCCACTCATTCCTGAGAGCCCTGAGGAGGAAGAAATCTTCAAGCAAGGGGAATGTATGTCATATTTCCTGGTAGTATGCACATCTGCCTCACTTTCAACTAAATAGCTGGAAGGAAGCAAAGTTCAGGAGTTCTGCTACTTAGAGATGCTCCTAATTTGTTTAAAATCAGATTTTCATTCTGTCTCATTTGGGTCAGTAGAGTTTAAAAGCCTGCTACCACATGCTTGGAAACTTTTTGGCTAAACTGACAGACACTCCTGATGTGCTCTGTGCACCCTCTGGACTTCTCCCTTGGCAGGATGCTGCCTCTGCTTTGGATCTGAGTGCAGCACAGGGCTCCTGACACTCTGGCCAGCTGATTACCCCATGTGGGCCTGCAGGACCCTCACCTGTCTGTGTGCCCATGTTCCTTTGGGAAAGAAACTCAGGAAAAGCAAAGTGGGAAAGCAGGGGAAGGAACATGTAGCTCCATCCTCATTTGTTTCAAGCTGGAGTTTTAAAGTGAAGAATTAGAAAAACACTGAAGACTAAATAAACGGGACAGAAGATCTTTTAAACTAAAATTTCAGTCACTGAAGCCTGTGTTAATGAGTTCTGTCCTAAACTCCCATTCTTGTACCATTGGCAAAACTGAAGCTGATAGTTCTGTAGGGTTTCTTGTTAGATACTTTGTGACTACTCTCTCATGTGAGTACTTTGAGGGCAGTACTCAAGTTTTCTGTAGGAACCGTGTGTAGGTGTCATAAAATATGTGTAGAAGTTCTTCATTGCATTAGTGAGGTATTAGTGAACTTCTGCTTTAATTTATTTCACATCAGACAATTATATAAGCCAAATTTCTCTTTGGATCTATAGGACCATGAAGTTACAGCTTTTAACTTACATGTGAAAAGGAAACATGGAAAGACGGTTGATTTCAGGGTAAAATCTTCAGAGCTATTATTGTTTTTTCCTTGAACTCTAATACTGTGGTTTGTTTTGGTTTTTTTAAAATATTCAGTGAACAAGTTGAAGAGGATTGAATTCAGCACTGCTTCCTTACTGAAAATGGCTCCCACTGCAGAAGAAAGAACCATTGTGCATGACATATTCCTTAATACACTGGACACAAGGCAAGAAGGGGAGGGGTGAAGGAGAACTGACATCTTGTGAAAGAGAAAAGTGCCTTTTGAGTGGGTGCTCGTAACAGGGTAGTCTGGAATAAGTGCACATTTAAATTCTGTGGCAGTTTATTTGAAATGCACGTACAAACTTTAATATGACATCTGCAGATCTTAGAAGAGTCTTCTGTTGTTCTAAACAAGCTGTTAGGAATAATTTTAGGAAAAAGGTTAATGATGTTTAACCAGGTAGGAGAATGGAATGGTTTTGCAGTAATGACTTGCTCAGTTTTCTGCCATGATATCTAATTTAAAAAACAGTGAGGGCAGGAACTGGCCACCTTTTAACCAAATAACCTAGCAATGTGTTTTAAATACAATACCTGGCAACATTATTTGAGGGAGTTGTTAGCATACTTCTCTTATACTTGAGATTGCTGTGGAGTCATCTAATGCCAATAGTGATAGATCAGTGTCTAATTACGTTAGTGCAGTGTTGTATTTGTGATAATTTATAATTTCTTTAACTTATTGGCCTATACAATTGCTATTTTAAAGGCTGTTTACCAAAGGCAGACCTGCTTTCCCTTAAAATTAGCAGTTGTGCTTTGTACACATTCCTTCTGGGCTTGAAAACTTCAAAAACCGTCTCCATGTTTGATGTTGAATTATTCTATTAGCTCACTGTGTGCTTTTATTTCCTATTATGACTTAAAAACAGAGCAAGGCTTTTCTGAAAAGGTGTGCACTTTGTGGTTGTGATTCATCTTTTCTTTCATGTACCTTTTTCAAGCCTCCTCATTCACATAAACTTGAACACTAGTAGCAGTTTTTGAAAGATCAGGAGCATAGGTTTATTGCAGTAACGAATCAAGGGCAGTTTTAGCTAAGACTTCAAGGTCAGGTTGGAACAGTGTTTAGTGATACCATTTCCAGTATTTTGGGTTTGGGGTTTATTTGGTGTTCTGTGGGTTTTTTTGGTATGTGTCTGCATTTGCTATTTATGCTTTTTTGGCTTGCTGAATTCTGCTAATTCTGTGGATTATAAAGTTTACTGTCTCTTCCAAAGGACAGTGAGTTTCCAGAGTCGTAAATTACCACCCAATTCAGTGTGGATGGAAGATGCAAAGCTAAAAGGCCTGGAGATTTGCCACCCTGAGGTATTTTGGAAAATATGAATGAATTACAGAAAGTTACTTAAGAAGTAACTTTGAGAGGGAATTTTTTCAGAGACACATAGTGACAGGATAAGGGGTAATGGCTTTAAACTGAAAGAGGAGAGGTTTAGAATAGGTATGAGGAAGAAATTTTTGACTGTGATTGTGGTAAGGCTCTGGAACCTGGAGAATTTATGGATGCCCCATCCTTGGAAACATTCAGAGGCAGACTGAGTGGGGCTCTGAGCAACCTGGTCTAGTACAAGGTGTCCCTGCTCATGGCAGGGAGGTTGGAACTAGATGTCTTTAAGATCCTTTCCAACCCAAACCATTCTATGACTATGAATTTTGGCCTAAGATTAGTCAAACCATTATTTTTTTTGGCTTCTGCAGTCCTTGCAATTTAGAGCCTAGTTTCTTTTGCCAGTTTTTTGTTATTTGTATGGATTACCACTGCAACATAGATAATTTTTAATGACCTTGTTTTCTTACCAGATTGTTCATTCTATGTATAAAAATTCCTTGGCCAGTTTGGCCTTTGGTTGCTTATACAATTTTGAGTTATCTTATGCTGTCAAATTAGTCAGATGAGCTCTATTAAGTAAAGTTGCCTTGAGCATTTTGAATTTTTCATACATATTTCAGTAGTGCTTTTTATATATTCAGGTGTTTGGATTTCTGTTAAATACTGTCAACTGAAGTGCAGACTTCATCACAAGACTTTGAAGATCATTTGGTGTTTGTTTCTATGTACAGGAACGGAACATCTTCAACAGGATCTTTGGGGGTTTTCTCATGAGAAAGGCATTTGAAGTGGGATGGGCAACTGCTTGCAGCTATGGGTGAGATGTGGACCAACAATATTTATATATTCTAGAGTATTTTGCTCATACACAGAGGTTGGGAACTCAGGCTAACCAACATAATGACAATCTGAGCTGAAAAATTAGTGCACAGTGCTGGAGCATCTATCCTATTTACATAGAGCATATTTACCTATTTACTTGGAGCATCTATCATATTTACAAAGAGATTGGCATCTTGCTCCTTGGAGCGTGTCTTTTAAGCATTACTTGTCAAGATAGAAAATACATCCATTTTCTCTTTTCTTTTATCTTACCAAGCTATTGAGATGGACTTTTTAACCATATAACATTTTCATTCTATCAAATAAATATTACATCTTTGCATTCAGTACACAAGAGGAATGGGTTCTAAGCTGCTTCTATTAACTGCTTGAGCTTAGGAAGTGTGACTGAAGTCATCACCCAGCAAAGGTCTATGTGTAAGTTTAATGGGGCATGCAAAGCCTGATATAAAGATAAGTTGTGTCAGTGCTTGAAAAACTGAGGCCTGAGCAATGATGGCGTGAATATTGTCTAGCAAATGTAAGTCATAAGATATAATAATGGTGCCATAATGTTAACTTAGAAAGTGTGTACTTCATTTGTGTGAGATTTTTCCTCCAGTGATGACATAACACCTTAACACTTCCTGTAGCCTGTTTAAGGAAGAGATTTATTCTCTAGTAACCCTTCATCAAAATGCTGCCAAGTAGACACTTTAAATTTCTGCAAACATCCTTTTTATTCTTGAGAAAAATGTTCTCTTTTGCTTCCTCAGGGGTTCCAGACCCTTTATTGTATCTGTGGACGATATCATGTTTCAGAAGCCAGTTGAGGTTGGATCCTTACTGCTGCTTTCTGGACAGGTAGGAGTTGATTTCCTTTTGAAAAGGAGCAGACATGCTGTCACCAGTGTTAGTCACTGATAATGAACAATGTGTTATGGGAGTGTGTGACTTTTCTTGTTAAACAGTGTAATGAAATTTGTTACAGTTTTCAGCACTGGTGATAAATTACAAGCTCTGACTCTTGTTTTAACTGTGTAGGTCTGTTACACAGAAAAAAACTACATCCAGATTCGAGTACACAGCGAAGTTTACAATGCAAATACCAGGGAGCACCATACTACCAATACTTTCCATTTTACATTTATATCAGAAAATGAAGTCCCACAAGTTGTACCTAAGACATATGGAGGCAAGTATCCCATTAATATGCTGTCATCATAACTGTAAAAAAGGTGAATTTCCTTCTCTTGGAACACTGGCTATTTTAATAGATGAACTATTGGCATTTAAATAATTTAACAGAATTTCATGGCAAATCACATAGATTTTATGCTTTGATGACAGTGTGGATTACTTCTTTCTTTTACCAACTTATTTAGTTGTAGTTGCCCAGTATTGATCCTAAGGTACTAATGTGGTTCTCTCTTCTCCACTTTATTTCAGAATCCATGTTGTTTTTAGATGGGAAGCGACACTTTACTGCAGTCATGAAAGAAATCTGACAGGCACTGGGTGCTGCAGCAGCATGCTGTCTTGGCAAGAGCTGTCACCAGAGCTGGCTAATTGACAGGTGCTTGTAATACTCAGAGAAAAACCCAACAACCACCCCAAACCAAACCAACCAAACCCAAACTCCACACCAAAAGCTGCCTTTTTGGTACTCTTCATGTATTTGCATATATATGGAATTTTTTTTTCTTTATGACTAGAATTTGTTGAGATCTTTTACATACCAATGCTAGGAAAAGAGGCTGAAAAAATACAGTCTTAGGTTTTGGATAGACTCTCTTTGTCTACTTTGAGAGATTTCATTACCACCTTTGCTGTCTTGTCACCATCTGCTGCCTTTCCCTTAGTAGCTCTCTTTTGTGTTTCCCTGATAAGGGATAGAGGTTCTGTCAGAAAAAGGTGTGCAATAAGTAGATACACATAGGTGAAGCATTTTGACCTACATTCTTGTGTAAATTAAGGGTTAAGGGTCATAATTCTTCTTTGAACAAGGACACATGCATCTAAGCAGCAGCAGAGGCTCAGAAGTTACTAGTGTGTGCACAGTGGAAAGCAGGTGTTTCCTGTCACTGGGGATTTTACAAGGTTATTGCAGCTTCTGTTTGGATGGTTTCATGTTTCCTTGGGAGGAAACTGATTTTTGCAGTGAAATGAGGTGACTAGATGGTATTTTCTGGCACTCTGTGTCCTTGCTAGCATCTTCTAACTTTTTGTTTGTTTTTAATATATAATTGTGAGTTCCTTAGCGAATTATTTCTCATGGCTTGGAGACTAGAGGTCTGATTGATGAGACTGGGTGGGACTGGGAAATGGTGTTGGAGAATGGAACATTTTGGTTTATTAAGGACTGGGAACAAAAAAGGTAAAATGCTGCCCAAATGCTAATGGTGGTATTTGGTGTTGCAGTCAGGGGTCCTGAGAATCTGTGTTCAGCAACTCCCAGGTCAGCTGCTGAATGATGGGAGCATCTTTATCCCACTGAGGGTAGGTACAGCTAGCAGACAGTCTCCTCCTCAGCTGGATTTGTCTGTTCCCTTGGTGGGCTGTAGTGCAGTATGAGTATTGCACAGCTCTAAAGGTTAACCTGTGAAGGACAGAGAACTTCCCCAACACAGAGGGGACACCATGGTGGTCAGAACTATGGCAAATAAGTAACAGGAACAGAGTACTTGATACTGAAGTGCTTCTGATGTAATGGAGAAAGTTCTAATAATCTCCAATTTCTTGCACAAAAAGCCCAATTTCTTGAAATCAGGAAGCTGAGTGGATGAGAGGCATCAGCTTTTAGCAGTGAATATGTCACAAGCATGAAACTGGATCTCTGGTACCTTCACGTCAAGATTGATGTCCTAACTGATCAGGACACCCAAAGAGGAGTTGGGCTCAGGGGTTAACTGATGAAATGTGATGTCTTACAATATACAAGAACAGATTCTGGCTTCCCTGTGAGATTTAAAACCTTTTGAAAAGAGGATGCAGCAAATAGGTATTATATAATTAGCACGTTGATAAAATAAAGCAGCATGGTGAGCTTTTATTTCTGAGTAAGAAAGCCTGAGACAGTCCCAGTTAGAAGAAATTTCCTTTGCTGCTAGAAAGGCATGAAGTTCATGACCCCTAGCAGCTCTTTGCTATTCCTGTGAGGAATTGTAATCGAGCATTGTAATAATCAGCATGTTACACATCAACCTTTCCTTCTTAAGATTCAGCTGCTGTATTAGATGAGCTGCTGTGTTAGATGGCTTTCCAGAGGAGGCACAGGGGTGTGGCCTGATCCAGAGCAGATTCATGCATTGCCCTGATGGTAAGCTTCTGGTTCCTTCCATGGAGTTTCTCTCTTCAGCCACACTCCAGTGCTGACTCAACTCTATGACATTAAAATCTTTTTCTTTAATGGCTATGATGCTGTGGAGATAAATAGTATTTTATGGGTTTTTCCTTTTTAAAACTGACACTATTAGACTGACCGCACAAATAAAGAACTGAAATTGTATCTCAGATTTTTTCCCCCTTGTTGCAGGGATCAATGTTGACTGTTTAAAAGTAAATAGAAAAGCAGGAAATGAAAGGATCTATTTCAGAACTATGTTTTACTCCTGAGTACCTGCAGGTTTTTATCACTGACTCAGTGATCCTACCTGGATCACTTTTTTATAACACATATAAGTTAAGAGGGTACCAAATTCATCCTCTACTGACTTTTCAGCTGCATTTAAAGATGAATTTATCATAATTTCTAAATTCAGCCTTTGGGAAGGGGTTGGAGAGGAGAAGAGGTAATAGATTATGGAGGAAGGTGTGACATCAGAACCTCTGGACACAGTGAAGAAAATTAATGCCACAAATGAAGATGCATAGAAGAATTGATGTGTTCTCAAAGTTCATGATAACTTAATCACATACCACAATGATAGTAGTTACAGAATGTATGTACAGCCATACAGAATGGGTCTGTGTGTATATACACATATGTAAAAGATACATGCTTTTCTGTTTATTGCTATATATGTATTCATGTATTTTTTTTACTCTGAGATGGTAGCTCCAAGCTTTGCCCTCTCTGGTATCTTTAAGGGTATGCATGCTGCTCAGTGCCCGTGTGTGTGTGAGAAAAATGTTCTCAGATCTCACAGTTAGAATTAAAATATTTCAACATAGTAATTCATGTTGGATTTATGTTGCAATTTATATCCAGCCTGTCACTGCTGTAGGTGACTAACCATTACCACAGAAGCCTAAAGGAATTGCTAGAAATCTTTTTATTTATCATAAGTTTATCTGTGTAATTAATTGGCTGTGGCTCTGTAGCAGGAAGCAAATGTCTGTGCCCATTGTTTCTTGGAATACAGTGAGGAGGAGCAGGATTGTCTCCCCTTACCCTCTCACTTAATAGTGATATTAAAGGAGATTTCTATGGGATTGGCTGAACTCAGTGCCCAAAGGAGTGCCTTCTTTCAAATGTTTTGATTTTTCTGTGGTTAAAAAAACCTACAAAAATTAGTCAAACTTCATGTAACAGCTTCTGGTAGCCCTTTTACAAATACAGACCTTTCCTTTGCAGCCATGTCCCATTGAGCACTCTGGAAAGAGGTTTGCAGGAGCTGGTGCAATGTGGGCCATTGAGCAACAGTTTTAGTTCAGAAACATGCTCTAAACTCACAGCATGCTCAATTGGTTTTACTGCACTTTCAGTCCAGCCTTTGTCTGGTGACACTGGTTTGATTGCTGATCCTGCTCTCAAGGCACTCTTAACTAGGCATGAGAGAGATCATTTCTTCATGGGCTAGGCCCAAGCTAACAGGAAAATAAAAGGGAAAATACTCAGCTTTCATGAAAGAGAAACTGGGGACTCCTTTTTTGGAAGATGTAGTTGGATGACCAAACCTGCACAGAAAATATACTGGAGCAGTTCTCTGCCAGCAGAGCTCCTCATCCCTGCAGGGCTCCTGTCCATGAGGCTGGAGGCACTGCTGGGCTTTGGGGGGTTGGAAAATACCTGTAAGATCAGTGAGTCCAACTGTAAACCTAATACCAGTACAGGCCCCCAGCAACGTGGTGTTTATTTTTAGGGTGTACTTGAGTTTGCAGAGGAAGAGGTTTCTGTGGGCAAGGAGTGGGCATAACCCAGGAGGGCTGCAGAAGGCTACATCAGATAATAACAAAAAATCTGTACCATCATTATTATCTGAATTGATGCTTCTTTGATACATCTGGAAGTGACATCCAGGTCTCAGCTAGATCCATCCTGCTTGGAGATGTGGCTTTCATCTGCACAGCTCACCACCATATATAGTTCAACATCTGAGGGGGGAGTAGAGGGGTGTGGGAGGCTTGCCCCAAATAGCAGAGGAAGTTGAAGACTATCTCATTATTAGTCACTACTTGCTTTGCAGGAGCATTTTTGCTTTTTCTGTAGGAGACAGGCTCACAATGGCATCTGCATTTTATGCACTTCCAAGTGAGGCGCCTGAATATATCCTGGGGTTTGGGAAAGCAGAGATATATGAAATTTAAGTTTTCCACTATTTCAAACCTCATGTGGAGTACTGGAAGAACAGTCTGCTTTGTCATTTGTTCATTTCAAGTACAATCACATGGCAACTCAAGTCTTTGCCTAAGGACTATTTCCCTATTTCCTAATACTTTTTATCCCCTTTGAACTGCATTAAAAAAAAAAAACAAAACACAACAAAACCAAAAAAACCCTATGCCATCCCTTACCACATGTTTCAAATGTAAATGGGAATTTATGAAAACCTTGAATGTTGACACATTCGCTGCTGTGAGTTAGATTTGCCATGGTCAAAGCATGCAGATGGCCCCAGTTTTCTTGTCACTAAGTTCTCAGTGCAGTTTTCTTTCTCGATTCAGCCTCTGCACAGCTTTTGACATCTGCTGTAGTTTGCTGCTCTTGGTGCTGGCTGCTACAGATACACCCTCTGGCTGTGTTGCTGTAACTCCCTGGGCTCTGCAAGAAGCCATGAGCTCGCTGGAACGTGTTCAACACGTGGCTGATAACTCATCTGTCTCTTTATCAGTGTCACAGGCTGGCTCAGTGCCAGAGGTTCCTGCAGCTGGGAGAGCCTTAGGTGTGACTGAGAGCCAGCTGACTGGAGAGGTGGGCAGGGCCTCTGGGGAGCAGGGCACAGGCACCAGCTCTAAAGGGGGCGCAAGTGTTGTGCTCATTTTGTGCCTTGGGCTGCTGCTGGATATCCATGTGAGAGCTGGGCCCGCATTTCGCACGCTGCAGTGGCTTGCAGTTATTTGAACATTCTGTGTGTTCTCGGTGCTTCAGGGTTGATGTAAGCAGAATACAGAGTAAAATTCAAGGTGACTTACATTCTAGTCATGTGAGAAAGCATCTCTACATGCTGCCCTCTGGTCTTTGTGATCCCAGGCTGGAGCACCACTGCTGTTAGCAGCCTTTGGTGTTTAGCTTTCATGTTTTTTGGATTCTGTGCTGCCTAGGGGTGTAGTTCTGAGCCTCAGTAAGTGTTAGTAAGCTCTCTTTGCAGAGTAGGTAGACAAAACTATCCTTTTCCAGCTTGACACCAAGGACAAGGGTTACAAGTTTTCAGACCCAAAAGCATAAACAACAGTGGACTGAAGAGAGAAAACAACAAGGATGGGACTTCAAAACCTAAAGCTGTAATAGGATAATTAACACTAGTATGCAAATGAACCAAAACTTATAAAAGTGTTAGACCTTGAGACCAGTTGTCCATTTTGTGACCAGTTTGGTTCCATCTGCGGTGTGTAGTGCTGGCCAGGCTCCTGTAATGCCCAGGGTGTATCCTTAAAGGCCTTTTGATGAATATCTACTATGAATACCTAGTCTGCTCTCTTGGCTCAGTCTAGTCTCTGTTCCAGGTCAGCCTTCCCCAAGCATCAGTTCCCATTCTGCCTCTGTTACCCTCTAGAAGGGATGAGGGACTCCTTTCCCCAGACCTCACAGGAACAGGGAGGCTGAGACTCAGTGGAGCTCTACTTGCTCTGGCTGTGGTTCCCTCTGCCCCTGGCACGTAGGTGTTATTTGTATCAGAAGGGAAGAATGTTATTTGTATTTGAAGGGAAGTGAAGCAGCTATTTCTGCTCTGTGTCTGCAGTGACTAACATGGAGAGCTGCTCAATACTCACTCAAGTCTACAAAACCATGTAACTTCACAGTGCAAATACAAGTCCTGGCCTAGTTCTGCAGGAGCATAGTGAAGTGTCTGTGTAGAGGGAATTGTATGGTCTGGTGAGGGAAGGGGATGCAGCTTCTCAAGTATGTAGGATCCGACCAAGAGTAATAATGCAGTGATGCAGAAGGTGCTTGTTGCCTTTTTAAAGGATGACTGGTGAAAAGCTGACACACATTTCAGTTGCTGTTTTTCCAGTTGCACAGACTCTAGAACACCATGTCAAAATGAGGGAGAGGTGGGAAGCAGCAAGACGACATCCTCAGCCAAGGGTTTTCCAGTGCACACAAGTATGTCTTACATGGAGATATTCTTTTCCCTTGAAAGAAGAAATTCGTGTCCATCAGCCACAAGTTTCTGATGGTAACATGTCAGTACTTATCTTGGGAAAGACTACAACTACTCCCTTAAAACTAGGAGCCACAGTTAGGGAGTGGATTGGCACAGGACACTATTCCCCACATCCATCTGTTACCAGTGTAGGGACAGGGATAAAACTCAGAAAGTATGAAACAGAATCATCTTATCAGCAAATACACTACAAATTCAAACATAGAAAAATTTACTGGTTCAGCCCTTGCATCACATGAACTGGTAGAGCTGTTTTTTTCATTGCAGATGTACTGATTTATATAGTGTAGGGTATGTTCTTAGTAGTTGAAAAATGTTTTCAAGCTTTACACAGACTGCAAATTTAATTCAGCAATTGTAACTTATTCTTGGCTTTTAAGTTAGTAGCTATTGCCTCTGGACTACAGACAAATGTACCATAACCAAGTGGCTCTTTTCTAGCTGTAGTTTCTAGAATGTGACCAAACACACAAGATTTTTGCAGAAATTAAAAAATCTAGTAATAACAGAAGTCATGAATCTAAACCCAAGATGCTAAGTGGAACTGGGGAAGACTGAGCATCTCAATAAAACCTAAAGAGAAAACATGTATTTTATACGAATATTCTCTGATAACTAATGAGGTACCTGTGCTTCACACAGGTTAGACTTCTGTTTAAACAATGATGTTGTTTTACTGCCATTAAATATTAATCAAACTCACAAAAGTACCAAAATTAATGAAATTTTATTGGCAAAAATCAAGTTGAATGTGACCTATTTAATTCAACAGAAGCACGCCTCAGTTTAGTTTATCAAAATACTTCAGTTTTCCAGCTGGATCTGGAATTATCTGTGCAAGAAAGAAAATGAAAATGTTAGTCAAAAACCAAAGCCACAAAAATATAGCAAACTATAAAGCCAGAACAGCACAGTATTTCATAGTAAGATGCTACTGCCAATTCACTAGCAACACTGAAGAGTAATTTATCAGTTGCTTTGCTACTAGATTACTGTTCATCTCTAAAGGTACCTAACAGCAGGAGCAGAGATCCAACTGATTGAGGTATGAGAGAGTGCAGCCTACCAAAGGAAGAATCTTGACAGCTTGCCCCAAAAGCAAGATATTTTGGTAAATTAGTATCTGTAATCTAAAGGCTTAGAATTTACTTACAGTTCTTCCCTTGGCCACCACACTCTCATGGCTTCCTCTGGTTTGATCTAATTAAATCAAACACATTTAGAAGGCATGACTACATCTTTGAGAAAGGCTTTTTCAGCTACTCTGCTATTGTCTGCATCTTTTGCACAGAGGAGGTGGAGAGTGCTTATGTATTGCTTTAGATTTTTAAATCAGCAGTGTTGGAGCTGTTAATATCAGTACTGTAAGTATTGTAAGACTGATAACATCATGTTATCTAGGTGATCCTAGTTATGGAGTGCAGAAGTTTCCAGTGCCAAAATATGAATGTTGGGCCACCCAGACCTCTTTTATTTCATAGTCTTAATATCCAACCACCCCCTTTATCACACTCATCTGCTAGCTTAAAAAAAATTGACTTCCAGCTTCAAGTCATCCTAGGAAACTTTCACATCCAGCAAAGAAACATGGCTTAACATTCCACTGTTTTTTACTATCAAGTACAATGCTCACTAACTCTGCTTAGAGGCTGCTGGGATCTGGTTTTTGTTGAGCCAGCTCTTTAACAACAGTGTTCTGTCATCACCAGATGGTTCAGAAGGAAGCCACATGCTCAAATAAGTGACAGTGATCTCATCTGAACGAGGCAGCTCAGACGTCTGGTGAAAGTTTCATTATTCTGCTGAGGCTTGCTCTGGGCCAGGGAACACAAACAAGTTCAATGAGTGTTTATGTGAGTTCTGGCTACTCTGGAGCCCAGGAGTAACAAAGAAGGGAGGGCAATTGCACAGCAAAGCAATGCTCCCTGCTGGAGTGCTGATAGTGGCACTGGCTCTGGCACATACCACAGCAGCCTGGGAACTTCTATCTTTCTTTTGTTGGGTAGTGCCTAGGATCTGCAGTAAGAACCACCAAGAATTTATATGGACAAATAACCAAGAAGATACAACAAACTCAAGATTTTTGTACTTTGCCTCATCAGGTGTTAACAGGAAAAAGTTCTTGATCACAAACTCACTGCTGATCAAGTGAATTTTGTTCACACACCAGGAGTTTGAAACAACTGGAACATGTCTTGTGTGAGGGAAACAATCCTCTAATGAAATCAACAGTAATCCAAAAGGTGTAAGTTTAATAATGTGACATTATTCATACCTTCTCATTGAAAGTTGCTAAGATTTTGGATTTGGCTCTAGCAGAAATGGTAACTGAGTGCTTGTTACTACTACATGCATGTTAATATTAACAGTGACTTACTGTTTCACTGCCAGGCTTCCAACCAGCAGGGCAAACTGAAAAGAAAAGGGACAAAGTTAGCTGAAGTATTTTTACACACACAGACTTTTGTGTGCTTAATATTCTCTTTCCGACCTTGAAGTAAAACACCATGAAGTGTCACATGTCAATATGTGAAACTATTAAATGTGCAGTTTTCTTTACATATGGGATGGTGACCTAATAGTTTATACCTGACACCACCCAGCAGTTCTGCTACCTGAAAACTGCAGGTCTCTGGAAGGATGCCTGTGCCTTAGTTTAATTCTTGTGCCCTTCTACACGAAGTACTGGCAAAGCAGTATCTGAGAATCAACACCTATTCTAGGAAAACAGAAGTTTTGCAATCGATTTCAGGTGACTACACAGAGACATACCTTTCTTTCTTTAAAACCAAAACTAGGGGTATTTTTTAGCAAAGAGATCAGTTCAAAGATTCCACAAGAGACTGAGTTTATTTGTAGCCTTTCTTAGGAGCAAAGGGATTGCAGCATGTGCTTACCACAGTGTGATTGGGAGCCCTGGGACCACCTGTACAGCTGCATGTTCTGGAGTAAAGCTCTCATCTGTTCAGAGCTCTCCCTCTGAGGCTTCAGCCAAAGCAGTTATGTCATATTACTCTGCTTTAAGACATGCTGACAGACAAAATGCCCCATATGCTAGTGAGAATTGTGGAGAACTTATTCTGTGCAAAGAAACCAATGAGGTGTCTACAGAGGCTCTCCTCAACATTCACATAAAAGCTAGGAAAAAAATGTGGTATTCTGGAAAGACTGCATATCAACATTCTGTAAGCTGGCTTTGCAACTAAATGTGGGTAAATTTCCTTAGTCAGATTGCATAGCCTAAGTATCAGCATCTATTTTTTCACATCTGTACACCACAGCAGAATTATTTGTACCTTAATATAAAGATACTTTCAAATGCTTGGTGATATTGAGTTGAACTGAAAGTTAAGCTGCTAAATGTGTATTCATATTTAAACAAATCTTCAAATAAATTATTTAAAGCAATATGAAAAAGTTCACCCCATGCCTGAACTGGATGAGTAAGAATTCTTGATACAAAGTAATGATCTGAAGACAATGAAATTTCTTTGTTGGGGAAAGATGATCACACAGCGCTCATACAGACAACACAGGTAATGGTGCTATAATTTCCACAGTATCACTATGTATCTTGAAATGAAACACTCTCAACTACTTGTCACAGGTCCTCACTGAATGGCACAGGACAAGGATGGCCTGCATCTCCATTATTCTAGTATGCAAAAATGTACTGAAATATTTGGCCTCATTCTTCACAGCCTCATATTTTGTACAAATTTTGCTCGTGGCACATGGCACATAATGCCAAAATTTAGACTAAGGAATGCTTTATCCTCTCATTCTCATGGATGTGAAGCAAAATGTAAATTACTCTTCTAGAAACAACCCAAGGACCTGGGACCATGGAATGAGGCAGGGCAATCACTTCAGTCACTGTATGAGGCCAGTTCTTAATGCTAATGAGCATCTTTCCTCCAAAAAGCTAATACAGCTTCCAGGCTAAGTCAAACAATCTTCAATAAGGCAATATTTAAATGAGTACCTTCTCCATGTTTGTCTGTGTACTGGAATGCTTGTACTAAACGCAGTGTTTCATCCACTGATCTCCCAACAGGAAGGTCATTCATTGTGATCTGTCGAAGGATTCTCTTATTGTCAATAATGAAAAGGCCTCTGTGGGAAAAAAAAAATAAAAGTGTGTGTAGTAGGAAACAGAATTAATGATAGTGGTGATTTCATGCACTATTTTATGTCAGCTGGATGGGAGGAATTTGATATTTGCAAACACCATATAATATTTACCACCAGTAACTTTCTCTTCTTTATCTGGGTATCAGAGGACCCAAGCTGAGCTCCAGTTAAAACAAAAAAAAAGATACTTAATAGAATTAAGCTCTGACAGGCCCTGCCAGGGGATGCTGTAGATGCTAGGGCATTACAGGGATCCCAAAAGAAACTATTCAGTTTTAGGCAAATATATCTCTTCAGGTAACCTTAGTCTTGACTTGGACCTGGGAGGTCCCTGAGCAACTGCAGTTCTGGGGAATCTTGTATATTTGCCCACCCAAGGTATCTACTGATGCCTGCTGTTAAACAGAATATTAACCTTGACCCCTCTTCTGACTCATTATGACTATATTTTTGTGCTCTTCAATATCTGCTACTTGCCATAAATACCCAGGTAAAAGCTGCTCTTAAAGAAAAAAATTCAAATGTTTCTTTAAATATAAAGCAGTAAGTATTACCCTAGCAAAAACTCAACCAAACTGCAACCCAGTGAAATACCTAAGTGTATGTCCTTGATCTTCTAGATACACTCCATAGTCCTTTGAAATCTGGTGTGTCAGATCAGAAAGAAGGGGAATCTTCATTGGTCCAAGTCCTCCTTGTTTACGAGGAGTATTAATCCTTTGAAGGAAAGGACATATAGATGTATTTCTCACATAGATTTATATTCCCAACACAAGTCAGAAATCACAAATTATATCAGTATGGACAGAAGGATTTAGTGCAAGTGACATTTTTTTCTGTTCTGCACACCAAGATGAATAGCACTTGTGGTTTGAACAGAATGTACAGTAGCTCTTTTGCAGATTTTGGCCACATCTGTTAATGGTGACCTTTTTCTTATCAGTCACATTTGCTTTATGCCAACGTGCTTATGAACTGGGACAATGTGAAGCATTTACTGATAGTTTCATTAATATTTGTACTATTTTTTGGACTGAGGCACGACATATTGCAAGCAATATACATTAAACAAGTTTAAAAAGTAAAGGTACTTCCACACATTTATTTTAAACATTTGTGCCAACAGCATCAAACTTTGACAGATTATGATATACCTACACAGATGAAAATTTTGGGGAGTACTGTTCTTTTGCTAAGTTGGAACCATGAATAATGTTTAGTGAAAGACAAGAGGAAGATACATACCATGCTAAGTGAGTGAATTTTGAGTCCACAGAACATGCTACTACTTCAGTATTTATTGCTCTGAATTCTTCAATTCGGTCACTGAAGGCAATTATCTCAGTTGGACAGACAAACGTACTAGATGATTCAAGACAAGATAAAAGTCAAAATTTAATGAGAAAGCCAGTAAATTCTGTGCCTAACTTAAAATGCTGTATTTATCTTCAGCTTTTGCTTATTTTTATTGCTTCTTCAAGTATTTAACCAAAATGCTGCCTGACAAATCCTCCACCCTCAGACTCCAGCTTGGTAACAAATGGATTATTTCTGAAGACTATAGATCTATGGTTATTTTACAGTCTGGATTCAGAGCTTATACAGTTACTTTCTTTTAGACTTTACAAATGTGGCTGAATTTAAGCACTATAAGCCATTTTTTTCAGTTGTGTTACAGAACAGCTAAAGTAGTAAAGCTAATGATGTTATAATATTAGAAGTAGTTATGCATCTCTGTCCTCTTATCTCCCTTTTGTGGAAAAGAATGGGATTATCCCTTAAAAAGCAGAGATGTTTTCACTCAATCAGTGAAGTTACTGCATTCTAAATAAAGGAGGTTAAGGTTAAGTACTCTTAGGGTGTTACAGAATGAGCTTAAAGGGAAAGTGCCACCTCTTGGACACACTACATACACTAGAAAAAGTAGATGGGATGCTTTCTTCTGCTTGCAGCACTGATTTACAGCATGAAACAGAACACAGAGTCTGCCTAACTGGGTAACTAGGGAGTTGTTTTGTGTGGAGACACAAATTAGTGGACACAGTTATTAGGACAAAGATTGTGTTGCAATTTTACCAATGCATGATGAGAAAACAAATGCAAAGAATATATTTTCTTCTGTCACTCCTTTCTTCTCTCCCAAATTCTTAACAAACAAAAATATAAGACCTCAAAAAAAGAGAAGAATTAATGAATTATGAATCTAGTGTAGCTGCACTCAGTCTTGGTATGCCTACAGTGCTCTTACTTACAAGTCAAGAGGATAGAAGAAGAAGACAAGATATTTTCCTTCATAATCCGTTAGCTTCAGCTCTTTAAACTCTCCATTAATGACTGCTGTTCCCTCCCAGTAAGGTGCTGGCTTGGAGACTGAAATACAAAGAATGTTGAATTAAAAGTCAGAATATAACATCTGTGTTCAAACCAAGCTGTCCAAGGACAGCTGTTCCTGTTGCTTGAAAAACAACCTGCAGCACTGTTCCAAGATTAAACTGCTTTCCAGCTCTGAACAGAGGTGGGGGACAAAATGATGAAGAAATGAAGGCTTTACTACACATACAAAGCAAATAATCTGACCAATTTGTGCTCATGCATGAGCTCTATTGATCATTGATCATCAAGGCAACACAAACCTTATCTGGGCCTACTGAACAAGCCCTGTGTGCACTGCCAGCTCAGGCACCTGCTAGACTGAAGGGGAAAGCTCTTTAATATTTCAGATACTTTCATTGTTTTGTTAGGAATAGCTGTTGGGAATCAGAAACACAAGACAGTTCAAATTCACTTTGCTACTTTTTAGCCATGGAAACCTGTCTGGAATTCTGGTCCACAAAAATGACATACCACAATATGTTTAGAGATAAATGCCTAAAAATGCAGATTATGTTTATTAAATTACAACTCCTAAGATAATTTTAACTTGAAGACAGCTGTGTTTAAAAAAAATCCAGTTGAAAAGCATGAAATATATTTACTATTCCTATCAGAAGGGATTAACCTTGAATTAAAAATATTAAAAATTAATCTGCCAGGTACTATTTTCATAGTACTGTGAATTTTGAGACAAAGGATAGGGTAGGCTGGAATGACAGGGTGATCTGAATACACTTGCCATGTCAAGGTCATTGACATACATCTCCAGCAAATTAGGGAAAAACTTCTGAGAAAAATATGTGGAATCTTATATATTCTCTGGACAGTGCCTGAATTGTTTGGATCTCCTTTACTTAGGACAACCCACAGCTGCAGAATATAGTTAGCAAGGATGTATAACAAGGACCTTCAGATTAGGAGGGAGAAGGGAAAGATATTAAACAAAATACTGCATATCTTGACCCCTTTCTAAATTAAGGTAATTGTTTTTGCAGTTATAAACATCTGTCTGTAATAGCTTATATTGCAAAGGGACAAACACCCAAACAGCATTGGTTATATCTTGGCTGCTTTTCCTTTTTTTTTTTTTTTTTTTTTTTGGTAGCGTCTGCTTGCAAACGTTTAAAACAGAACGTACGCCCTGGCTCTGTAAAGGAAAAGGATTCTAAAGCTGTAAATTCTCACAGCTGTGTGATCTCTCTGTACTCTCTGTCCTGCAGGACGGGACTTTGAGCAGGTGTCCCTGAACATCTCACAGCGATGGGATTTACGGTGTTTGTCCCCACGTCTGTCATGCAAAGCACTTAAATCGCAACCGAGCAGAGACACAAAACCAGTGGCAAACCCAGCGCGGGGCAGAGGGTTACGAGGGGTGCCCGCTCATTGTTTCTGACGGCAGCGGGAGCACAAAACACTCCTGTGCATCCCCTGAACTCGTTCGCCATTTCTGGAACCACGGACCTTGCTGGACTCCCGCCGGCGGCGGTGGCCACGATGGAAACACAGGTCTGGACGGAGCCGGCGGGGCCGTTCCGCTCCTTCCCTTGTCCCCCGCCCGCCGAGGCCGCCCCGGGGGCCGCGGGCAGCGCCGGCGCGGGGAAGGGCAGCGCTCGGGGAGCCCCCGCGCTCCGCCTGACGTGGCGCTGCCGCCGCCCGCTCCGCGGCCCCGAGGCGCACTGCGGGAACATCCCCGCCCCGGCCCCGGCCCCGCCGCTCCCCGCAGCCCCGGCCGCGCCCGGCACCTACTCTTGGCCTGGCTGAGGTGCAGCGAGTGGTCGGACACGGGCAGCCGGGCCGCCTCCCCGGGGTACACCTGCCCGCCCGCGTAGTAATGGCACTGCTCGTCGCCGCGCTGCCGCGCCGGGCGCGGCTCCTCCGCCTCCGCTTCGGCTCCCAGCGCCGCCGGCTGCAGGAGCAGCAGCAGC
>VZUI01001728.1:0-15798 GCA_013401135.1 Cettia cetti
GACCCCCTTAGGAAATGTGGAATTCAAATCCCCTCCCTCCAAATTATTATAATTTAGGAAATTAAAGGGGCTTTCAGACAGAGTTATGGGGATAGGGATAACAGTTCTTTACTAGTATTTATAACAATGCAAACAAACAATGACAATTACAGCAATAATCCTAAGCAGAACCAGGCAAGACCTCGAGGGGCTTTGTTCTCACAAAGCTCGGGGCAGTCTGATCTCGCTGAGAGCACCAGGCTGGAACGGTGGAACAATCCCGGGC
Organism: Cettia cetti; assembly: GCA_013401135.1. Classification (NCBI taxonomy): domain Eukaryota; kingdom Metazoa; phylum Chordata; class Aves; order Passeriformes; family Sylviidae; genus Cettia; species Cettia cetti. The sequence continues at coordinate 266 of VZUI01001728.1, forward strand.
CGGTGGGTGAGAGCAGGAAGCCCTGCGGTGGTGGCTGGAGCGGCAGGGATGTCCCAGCAGGGGAGGAGACACAGTGCTGCAAAGCAGTGCCGAGGGAACGGCAGCGGCAGGACAGGGTCGGCCCAACAGGGCAGGAGAAGATGAACTCAACTGTTCTGGGGTTCAGGAGCCGATGATGTTAGACTTTATCAGGACCAGAGCCAGTGGAGACAATGAAAATCCTCCCACAGCAGCAGCCAGACCTGCCCTCTTCGATGCCAGGAGCAAGAGAGAGCAACTGCCCTCCACCCTGTCCTTTCCCTGCCTTGGTCAAGCACCCATAAGCACCCAGCAATTAGTTCCCTAGCAGCCCACCAGGAAAAAATTCCACAAGCAAAAGGAAACAAATCCAACCCCCAACAAGCATGTTGACCAGGATTCTGTGGATTTGACAGAAGTGGGGTCAAGTCATGACTAAATATCTCCTCTGCAACTTATGAAACCTATGTTATAAATGGTATAACTTAATTTGAGATTTTCTTGTTTGTGAAATGTTATAAATATAACTCGAGCCAGGATCACACTGGTATTGAGAAATCCCATGTATGCGAGCTATGTATGTCACAAAACCCAAGCTGCCAGGAGCCTGGCAACCCAAGATAATGGTTCATTTGCACACGTTTAGAAACAGGTTTCGGTGGAAGTCATGTTTCCTCCCTCATGATGGACTCTGATCACTCTGTAGTTCTCGCCTGATGTATATCATGCAATGAACTGCCTCATCATGAATCTCAATGAAAACTTCCTGTAAATCAGATCGAGCCATCATTGCTCCCCGGAAAACCTTTCAGCCAACCAGTGACCAGTGACAGAGAAAGAGAACTTCGTGAATATTCAGGAACACTGCACTGGACAAAGAAAGATGAAGTAATCCAAAATTCCAGCAGAAAACAGTATAAAGTAGACCTGGAAAAATCGGACTTTGTGAACAGGGAGATATGTGTGATAGAGGCTGCATCTCAGTTCACCTGGCTCTGATGCTGGGCTCAGAACTGCTTTCTTTGATCGTGGCTATCTCAGACTTTTCATACAGCTGTAAATCAATAAATTCTCTTTATTGATTAAAAATTTGGCTATTCATTTATAACACCCAGAAAGGCCACTGTGGCAGTGACTGTGAATAGTGAATGTCTTGCTCATTTTTAGTGAGTGGAGTTACATATCTGGGGAACCCTGCACTTGGACTCTTCTTTCAAACTGTTCCTCTTTGTGTTGCTGCTGCCTTAGCTACAAGAGCTGGCCATTTCTGATGCAAATGGCTAATCTGCCACTGCTGCTCTGCAGCAAAACCAAGAATTGAATGTCTCATAAGACTGAATTTCCAAGTAGCTAAACCAAGCACCCCAGTTTGGGGATACTTTAGGAGTGCTGCAAACACTAATCTTTTGAGATGGTTTCAAATGGCACAGGATGTATCTCTACAACTGAAAGTGATTGCCCTGGTGTCTTCAGAATATGGAAATTAAAGATGTGCTGAACTTTAATATTACTGGCATTGGTAACTGTACACCTAAGGATATTCATGACAGTAGCACCAATTTAGAGTGTGATCAAGATTTTGAGATTGCTATGATAATCAGGTTGGTAAGTATATGTCCAGGCACGTAATATGTCTGGCTTTGGAAGTAGGCTGAGCATGCAAATAAGCACTCTTTTAAATCCCTTACTTTTTTAAAAGCACTGGAGATCACTAGCTGTACTGTTCACTTTAATAGGTTGAGTAGAGCTTCCTTCCTTCCACCTGCCTGCCTGCCCCTCCCTCCCACAAGATGTAGGCAATATTTTTTTCCAGAGTGAGGTGAAAGCCAAATGAGGGAACAAAATGTGAATTTGTACCTATACATGTACATACATCATGTTCAAAAATACACATTGAAAGGATATGATTAAGTACAAAAGCACGTCCTTAGAATTTAGGAAATAACAGAATCAAGTTTGCCTGTGCATGTTTAATTGAGTTCTGTTCACATTATAATGAGTGCTCCATCATACAGCTACATGTTTTTTACCCACAGGTGGCTGGGATGGATTAGGATCACTCGCTGGGCAGCTTTTCAATATTCTATCTTCATAGTTCAGCACATGGCCCATGTCTCAGGTATTGCACTCTATTCAAGCTGTGATCTGGATACATAATTATTAATTCCATCTGCAGTTTTTTGATGGCAGGCACTGCTATTGTCACAAATAGCATTGAATTCTGTTTTCCCTCTCTAAGATCAAAGGGCATTGTTATCTTAATTTTTCAGGTGGAAAAAAAAGAAGAAAGCTTTTGGTCCAGAGGTGCCACCAATTTCAGCTACCAAAGATCTCTGCTGATTACCCTTGCGGAAAGCTGATGGAGTTAGCCACAGCCTTTATGTGGTTCAGTGTTTTCAAAACCTTGGCAGCAGCCATCACAGGCACTTGGTAACAGGGAAAGCGCTGGAGCCCCAAGTGCCTCCCAAACTCTTTGAGACAAACACACCATAGACAGGTTTATCACCCCCTCCAGAGCCAATGGTCCATGGGCAGCCCACCTTGGCTCTAGCTGAAGAGCTGAAGTTTCATCACTGAGAGCGAGCTGAGCAGGGGCTCTTCTGCCAGTCCTGATCACTGTCTCCAGCCTTGGACAGCAGCAGCTGGGCAACACCGAGGCACCCCAGTGGGGCCCATGCCCTGAAAGCACAGACTCTTTCAGGAATTTAACTGCTTTCCTGTCTTGGTCTGTGATCTCAGGAAGGCATGTAACATGGTCAGATTTGGGTTGATTTGCAGAGGAGTAGCAAATGTGTTGTTAACCTTTCAGGATGAGGTTAGGATATATATTTTGTCTTTAAACTTGTTCTCAGGAAAAGAAAAAACAACAGTGTGAAATTAGATATTTCCCTAAGTATACAGCCTGCAGAAAATCTGCCTAGAATAATTCAGTCCAATAGGTTAAAGTCTGTCCAAAATGTTAGCAGATGAAGATGGGAAATCCTGGGATGACTTTACTATTAAGTAGTTCCTGTAGTGGCCTTGCTGCTAATAAGAAGGCAGATACACACATGTATACACCCACACACAGACTGTGTATGCATGCACAAGCACAATAATTAGCAGGATGCTGGATGCCCTCTCGTTTATTTTACTTGTTCTTTTCTGTAGAGCTTAATCTTTCAGACAGTTCACTTTAATCGTGAGCTGGTGGAAACGGCAGGAGTTTGTATAAAATTGGTGTAACTTTTCAGCCACTGAGAGCAGAACCCATCAGAAAGCAATGCTGAATAAATCCAGAAGAACACCATGACATTAATTGTGCACCGTGCTGAGCATACCTACTGTGGCAGAAGGTGACTCCCACCCCAGTGATGGATGGCATCCTGAACAAACTAGGGCCTCCTCATGTTTCACCAATGCTTAAAGCTGCATGCTGTAACCTAATTCAAATTACTTGAATTTGAATGGTAAACATAGAATCATACAAAAAAATTAAGAACAAAGCAAAGGAACCTACTGCTGATATGCCTCTTTTGAAATGCATTAACATCTTTGGAGGAAAAATCATGAGACATGGAGGAAAAACGAGTCATTTGCTTGTGAAAAAAGAAAGGTGTTAGGTCTTTCAAAAAGTGACCTGCCTTTTATTTTAATATTAATTATATATTAATGCATAATATAAATGGGGCTAATGTATGTATTATTAAGGGCTCAGATTTACAAGGACTGTGAAACAGTAATTTAATGCTCCTGAATTATGTTGTCAGTGTTGGTCCCATGCTTCTTATATATGTGCAAAATTAAGTGGAAACCACCTTAACTGTTTTCCTTCTTATTAAGCAGTCTTCCAAAAATCTATAATTCAGTGAGACATTAAGCAGTTGGCATTTGTTGCTATACAGTCCAGTTCCACAAGTCCCACTGTGAATTCAGCGGGGCATTTGGCGCTAGTCAGCTTCTATTATAAGTAACTCTACATGAAAGAACTTGCATTTTCCTGCTAATGAAACAAACAGAAAAATAATAAAGTTCTTCAGTGTTTTAAAATCTTAGTTTGAATTTCAGCTCTGAAAGTTCGGTACTGAGGAACTGTTTCTCAACAGTTCTTTCAAGTCCAAGAGTCTGTCACGCTAAGTGCCTGTATGCTTTTATCTTCTACAGATGAACATATACAAGTTATCATAAATGTTGGGCATCAGTGAGAAAACATCACTAAATTCTGAAGCGGATCTCAAATATACCATGAGCTGTATTAGGGAATTAGGAATTGAGAAGACAAACTAGACTCTTGGGTCCTAAGAGAGTGAGCAATACAGGCTTCATACAGAAGGTAGAAAGATCAGATACATTCTTCCCCTTATCTTCTTTGCATGACCATTGCTTTTTAGGACTCATATTATTGAAGAATTGTAAGAGGTTTTGCCCCTTACAGAGTTTATTGACTAATAAGCCTGTCAGTAGCTCGCCAGTTGCAGGCACTGACCTCAAATCATCTTTGGACTTAAGCTTCTTTTGTGTTGTTTGTGTTGTGCCTGTGTGTTTGTGTTGTGCCTGCCACTGCCTCCCCTGTATGAACCCAGCTGGCCTTGAGAAGCCAGGATTTTTCAGTGAGGTGGCTGGTGTTGCTCCTGAGATGACCCAGGTGGGGTGGATTGAAGATGCTCAGGGTGAAGTGTCTGGGCTGCAGCACGTGGGAGGTCCTGGTGTGGCGGGGATCATGCTGGGGTATCACTGGGGTGTCCCTGGTAAGCCCCTCTGTCTTCTGGAAAGCTCAAAATTAAGATGATGAGTCAAAGCTATTTTAAACTGTAGTCTCTGGCCTGTGCTTAACTGTCCCGTTCTTCTCAGGCCATCCCTGTACTGTCACTGTGCTCAAGGCAGATCTCTCCATTCCCTTTTTTGATTTCTGGTAACTTGGCCGAAGAACAGCTTATTTGCCCTCTGCCATGGCTGGGAAACCACAGCCCTACCCCACTTCCTTGAATCTCACTGTCTATCTCCATCCTACTCTACAGAAGAAGGTATTAATCAGCATTGTGGGAGCAACGTGATGTCTGTCATACTAAGCTGGAGAAATTCTTTCAAATGGGAGAAATTTCAATTTAGAAGATAAAATACCATTTTGGGGAAGCAAGTGCTCTGAGTTTGGACTTTATCAGTGGAGTAGAGTCTTACACTGATTTTATCCCACAATCATTAATTGGGTGAGTTTGCACTTCTGACCCCAGGACAAGTTTTGCTGCTTTCCTACAGACAGATAACTTATCTATACAGAAAGTTGTGTTTTTCTGCACTTGTATTTTTCAGCTTTGTTTTGACCAGATTAATTATTTCTGAAATAATTGTCAAGAAAAACATGCAATTTTTTGCCTTTTATAGGAAAATGTTCTATCTCCGTCCCTTCTACACCCATAAATTCTACTTCTAGTCTTCCTGCTCTGCTTGTTTGGAGACATCACATCAGAGCTAGGAGCATAGTTTTGCAGGAGGAGGGAAGGACCAGTCAGCAAAGTTGCAGAAGCTGTTGCACGGGATTTGTATTGCCCAACATAACATTGTTGTTGCAGAAGGTTTCCAGGCTATGAAAAAATTTGCAAAACATTAATGATCCCAATTTCTAATGAATTTTAAAAAGAATCTGTGCTAGCAAAATCATTTTTTTTCAACTGCTGAGCAACAGTACTTTGCTCACGGTTAGTTGTGGAAGTACAATGACACACATGCAAACAGAAGCTGTATTTAAACCAGCACATTCCATTTAAGTACATGGCTGATAACTACACAATTGGAGACTTGTAGCAATGGTATTGTCAGGAAAGATCAGACAGGTGTTTGAAGACACCTGGTGGGAGGCAATTTTGTGTGTTGAAATTTTGCACTCCTCTGATGTCTGTGAGAAGAGTGGGATCTTTTCACTGCAGAAACCTAGACTGCAGGGGTGAATGGGAAGCAAGGAAAAAGGTCATGAACTTCTGACAGTGAGGGTTGTAAGGACTCTAAGTATGCCAGAACAGCAAGGTCTCAGGGCCCCAATTTTATTCCTTGGTCTACAAAAAAGGCTTGTTCCTGTTATGAAATACTGTGAAGATTGAGCATCAGCCCCTTTGTACAATAATTGCAACTTTGAGCTATCCTGTTTGGGTAAGACTTCTTAGGAAGAGAGTTGTTAAAGTGTATGGATTGCTGAGGATGGAGAAGAGCATTGTATTTTAGGAGGTGTCAGTTCCCGAGTCACTTTCCAAGTGTCTGCTGCTGTGAAAGAGACTCAGAATACTCTTTGTCATTTCCTGATGTTGAAAGCCAACCTTGACTTCCCCGGGTAGCAGAGTTTGAAGACCTTGTGATAAGTCATTCACATGAGTATGATCATATTTCCTAGCCAATGACAGAAAGAGTTTCCAAATTTTATTAAAAATCTCAGGGCAAAAATGGAAAGAGATATGTAGAGGAGGGGGTGTGAGCAGTCCTTGACCTGTCCAACCAGCCCGTGATTCCTAGCAGTCAGCATGAATATCAGAGGACACTTGGAAATACCCAAGATGGAGAAAACACTGGTCAAATCTCTTCTCATCTATGTATTCATCAGGATGTAGCCAAGTGAACACACAGAAAGCAGATAGTTTATTAGTTCCTCAAAGAAACATCTATTTCTTCGCAGGGAAGATACACAGTGAGACACAGTGTGACACTCCACACCTGCAAGGAGCAGCAAGGAGATGGGCTTGGAGCAACATCCACATCCAGCAGTTAACATCTGTCCTAGCTGCTGGTGCTACAGGGATGGAAGAATAAGCTAGAGGCTGCTTGTAAGCTTGGCACTGGGCAGGATTCCTGCTGTCTGCTGCCTGTCTGCAGCCAGCACCTTAGGCAGCACCGTCCTTCCTGCTCTGGGTGTGCACAGACCTCCCAGTGCTGGGATGAGAGGCTGTGAAGGGGGGTCTTGTCCTCTGTAATCCTTTGAAACAGGGATTATCAGTGCCAAAGATGCATAGCAATTCCTCTGGACAGCTTTGCCATTCCCATTTTGCTGCCTCTCTGGAGGAGGCTGCGCACCCCTGACACAGTTGCTGGGCCGACTGCAGTTGTCTGACTTGCTCATTTTGCCAAGGGCTGAGGGGAGATCGATTGGAAAGAATTAAGTCATTGTGCTGATGATACAGCATACAATGGATGGAATGGTGTGAACAGAACAGAACAAAACAGAATATATTTTTAGAGCTGATAGCTTCTTCACCACCCTATTCCCTGGCCTTCTGATCTTGAGGCCTGCTCATCTGCTGTGGCAGAAAGATCGAGAGAGGTTAACTGTGGAATTAACCACTCCTCATACAACCAGGACAGTTTCTGCACCAGAGAGACATAAACAGCAAAATGTGCTATTTTCAAGGAAAAGTGCTAGTGTGGGTTCCTGGAGGAGTGGGAGAAATAAAGGGATTTTAGTGCCCTTAGACAGGGCAACAGTTAAGTGCCTTTGGGACGCTTTGTCTTTGCAAAAAGGAAGACTTGACACAGAGAGAAGTGTGGAAGGAAGGAATTATTATTAATCAGGAAATATTATTTAAATAACAGGATTACATTACAACGAAACAGTTAATCTGTTGTTCAGAAAAAAAGAAAAAAATGACAACTACCATGATTTTAAGAACATGTCCTGTCTCAGGTCATTACCCAAAGGGCCCTTTTCTTATGTAGCTTGAGAAAGCATCATGGAGACTTTTATCAAATAATTGCATAAACAACAATGGTATCACAATAGCCAGACTTCTACAGTGCCTTGAGGTCCTCCCTAAGGAACCCAGGGTGGGCAGAGGGGCAGCGGCTGGGGAGATGTCGCCCATTCTTAAAAAATTCTCTGTGGTTAAAAATTTTGCTGCTAAAGAAAAATAAGACTAAGACAGAACTAAACTTAATATGCACAGGGCTATATGTCAGCTCTGTACTTGCTTTGCCTTGCCTGTTCTACCCTCTACACATCTTTGTCATTCAAAGTATGCTCATAGAAAACTTCAAAAGAAGCTCCTAACAATATTATCAACATCAGGAGAGACAGACAAACCAATGATACAGGATATAAGTGAAAGGATATCACTGAGAAATGCTACACAGATGGTTTTAGAGATTAAGTAAGTGGCATTTCTGAAGCTCAGGATGGTTAAAAACAGAGACAGATAGAGGGGGAGAGGGTGAGAGGGACGAGTAACTTACTTATTCAATCCTTCTGGTTTGGTATTTCTGTAAACCCCATCTGTACTTTGCAAGAATGGGTTTGTGCTTTTGATTGCACTCCCAGCTTATTCTTCTTGGTGTTTATGGACTATCCCAAATGTCAAGTTCTTTTTCACAAAGCAAGATGGTAGCTCCTCTCAGCAAGAATTGTTCTGTTCTGGGACTGTGCCAAGGCATTTTGCATTTTTAAAGTGATTTCCAGCCCAGAGAAATCCTGGGTAATGACTTTGCTGTTCCTAGGGCAGAGAAGCACTGGTTCTCTCTCTTGGCCTGCCTGCCTTTTAGCTAGAAAAAATTCCTAGTTATAGTCTTTGTTCATTCATTCTCTCTTTGCCTAAAATCACTTATCCTAATAGTTCCCAAACCACGATATCTTGTACCACATCAAACAATGCTTTCTTAGGGTGGTTTCCACGGTAGCCTTCAGGAAAGGAATGTCTTCTAAGAAATTTTGCTAGTGCAACATTTGAAAAAAACTAGTTTTGGAAAAACAAACAGACTTTCCATTTCTTTTTCAGAAGATTTATGGGATTAACAGCTGTGAGATTTCAAAAAGAAGATAAAAATGGTAGGAGGGGCTCCACAAGCCTTCTAGAATATTTTCTCAAAGTTGTTTGGTTTCAAGAATTCTCATTTCTGAATAAACCACACCCAAAAAAGCTATCTCCTTCTTGCTAAGTAAGTGACATTAAATAGGTGTTACTTCAGGGGACTTCCTTGCACCATCTGTCCCCTGGGTCTCCTGCCAGGTTCTGCACGCAAACATACCCCAAACTTCCCTGTGCATGCCTCATGTCTTACCTACAGCCCCAGCCAACAAGAAGGCAACAGAGATCCTGAAATATTTTCCTCTCTCCCAGTCCACTGGCTAGTTTGGCTTGTGTTGAAGCTTCACTTTTCCATCTACATGACATTCATAAAAGGCACAAACTGTCCTTGGGTCACCTGCAGCATCTTGCATGAAAGAGAGGCTATACCAGGCAGCCATTCATGGCATACCATATAATAACCCAAGCCAAAGTAATACTGCATCTCTGTCAGAGGCTCTGTTTAAGTGTTTGAGGCAGTGACAAGCGTTTGGTGCAAAAAACGCTTCTAAGGGAAAATATGTTATTTTCTCTCTGAGGACTGGAATGAAATGAGCTTCTGAGAAGTAAACAGACAGACAGAAATGTATAGACAGACAAATGGGCAGGTGATAAAATTGATCCTGTACTCTGTTTCTAACGTATTTCAAAATCGCAGCTTTGGAAGATGGCACTTCCTTCTACAGTAATTTCAGAAATAAGTACAGTTTGCTGGAATTTTGGTCTCACCACATTCCCTTTTAGCAAAGATTTGCCTCCCATCATTATGTAACTCATTCAAGGTAAAAGAGAATAAAACCAGAGGGATGATGTGGTAATCTCAGATGCAAACCTTATATTACAATAAAAACCAGTGTGGCTAGGCATATTCCAGAGGATTTATTTGTGTTTTCTTGTTCTGTTATATCTTGCAGAAAGCAGAGATTACAGTATGTATCTGATGATCAATATTAAACTAGTAGAGTAAAATGTCAAGAGGAAAAATAATTGAAATCATACTAGATTTCAACACCAACAGAGAAAATCCCAGCGTTTGTGAAACAGCAGCAATAAAACTAACAATTGTTATTTAGTTTTAAGTAATGAACCACATAAAAAATACAAAACTTGCTACATTGCCTCCCAAATGGAGCTTATTACACTGCTGCTAGAATGTTTGTACAATCTTTAATTTAAACATTTTCTCTTCAGGTCTTAATAATAGACATGGGCTACTGCAATTTAGTCTCTTTTCAAAGGTGAAAAATGAAAGAGGAAAACAAAATACTTTAACTCACATGTGAACAGAATTGACTCATTCAGCTAGAGGAGGGGTTGAAAATCAGAAAATTTCATCCTACGGCTTATCTTTCAGCCAGGTAAGGGCAGGATTAGCATGTGGGTACTCCAAAGCTGCTCCCCCAGTGAGGAAGAAGAGCCATTCATCACAGTTTACTGGGCTTTTGTTGTGCTGCAAACTTTCACAGAGAAGAAATATAAAGAGTAATTTGTGTTTCTCAAACGGAGACCAACGTGCAACCACATAGATGCTTCAATGAGGTTTATTATTATTATTATTATTATTATTATCATCATCATCATCATCATCATCATCATCATCATCATCATAACCATCATCATCATCAATCATTATATTTTAATATATAAGCAACCAAGAAAAGCATTTAAAAGTGAATGTTAATATATTCCATTCCTTGTGGCCCACAAGATTCTCAATTTTCAGTTGTTTTTTCATTATATTTCTGGAATTACTGTGATAGTTTACTGGTTTGAAGGATTGTAAAGTCATAAATAGCAGCAAATATTAACCTTGAATCTTGAATGACAAAATAATCCTATTTGAAACAAAACTTGAGTGGCACAGGGAAGAGAAAGAAAGAAAGAAAGAAATTAATTCAATTTTTTCCTGTATATGACTACTTCAAGCTCAAGCTGCTATTTAAATTTGGTCATCTGATAAAATACCAAATTTTGAAATGCCTGGCTCTGACTTTTTTATGAAGGAGCAGACATGTGCTGCAGTGTTTATTCCTGGCCTTGGGATCTGTGGATTCATGACCCTCTGTTTCCCCCTTTCCTTTAGGGCGCCAGTGCTTACAACTTCACATGCATAAATAATTTTGAAAAATTTGGGTTCAGATGCTCACCTGAAAGGTAAGTAAGGAAATTTTTTCTTTTGGACCTCATTTGATTTCTTTACATATTTTTATTCTTTGAGTTCTGGTGTGCCTTTGCAGTGAAACATGGCTTTTTACTCAACCTACCACACCAGAAGCAGGACCTGAATGGAAAGGCTGCTGCTTTGCAGGGGTCACAGTCACCCTCTGAGCATCTGCCCAGATCTGGGAAGGTGTGATGGCAGGGTCAAGCCTGGGAAGGAGTATTTTGGGAGGCTGAAGGAGTAGGAGAACCCTCTTTTACATCTTGTGTCTTTGCTCAGACATGGCTATGGGGGCATTTCTCTGAAAGTATCCATCTCCTTGTCCATCCTGCGTAGCAGTGAGACCTCAGCCACTTCTCTCAGTGACCCACAACATGGCTTTCTATGGAAAATGTAAAGCTACAGTCTACGAGCTTTTCACACACTACTGGAGTGACATGTAATAGGCCACAACATACAGAAGGACAGATCAGAGACCATTGTACAGAATTTAGCGTTATTTTTTATTGTGCTGTAATCCATGTCCTTCCTTATGGGAAACACTCTCTCCTGATGGTCCCATCGGTACTAAGAACTGAAAAAAACAAAAACGTCCTTATCGCAGTGAAATAAACTAGACAGTAAAACATGATGCCATGCATGTTCAAACAATCAGGCTCTGCCTTTCTGCACCTCAGCAGCAGGCAGAGAAGCTAGGTGCTGGCTCGCCCTTTTGCACGGCAACAGTGGGCACACTGCTCAAATCTGATGTCACTTGGGCTGAGATCCCACAACACACTCTTGAGTATTAACAGCTGCATTAAGGGGTCCTCTGGAGCATGCCAGGACAATCCCCATGCTTCACTGATATCCTTTTCCAGGTATGCATAAACCTTCCAGACAAGACACATTTCAGCACATCTGTGACAGCCGATGGAAGAAACTGCGAGCAAGTGACAATGACATCTGGAAAATGCATTCTGAAGAGTTGTTGCAAAGAATTTGGATTTGGCTTGCTTTTGCTAGGGAACTAAAGAAAGAATATGTGTTTAGTAAGGAGATACTATGCCAAGAAGTATATTAGACGCTCTTTTCCTCCCAGATTAGTCTAGGAAACATCTGGGAACACCATATTCATTTCTGTCTTCCTTATTTTTTGCATTTAGAATTTTTAACACATTCAAACTATTGGTCAGTCAGAAATCTGTAAGCTGGAAGATGCTGGCCATAAGACATTAGGATAGGAAATTATTTTACAAAATGTCACCATTTTCCCTCATGAATCAAAGGGAAAAAACAATTTAAAAATATATTACTTAAGCCTCAGTATATACAAGGCAAAGAGACAGTTCTTGCTGCCAACAATCAGGATCTATCAAATATTGAATGTTGAAGATAGATTCTTTAAAACCTACAACCAATTTTATGTCCAGAGAAAATACAATTTAAAAGATACTAGAAATTTCAATTATGTATAAAGATTTAAGAAATGCTACCTATTGTTTTGAGGACATTATTCATTGCTACTTATGCTGAGGGATGAAAATGTTGAAGAAGTGATATCAGCTTTGCATATCAAATTGGGAAAAGTACATCTTAAATCTAACTGGTTACCTAATGGAGTATTATGATTGTAGATAGGCAGAAAAGTGCATTGTGATGAAACCAAACCTCAAGTGCTTACTGTTCTGAGGAAGAATCTAGCTGAGGGAAAAAATAACACATGCACAGACTCATGCATATCTACACATATCCTGTGTTTACAGGAAGCTTTAATGACAATCCATCATCAGCATCGATGGGGAAGCCTCCCAGTCACATCAAGTAACTGGGAGTGCGTGGGCCACAGCTGGAGGTACGAAACCAGCCTGTAGTTCATCGTAATTTTCCTGGTAATTTCTTACTTTGTTTTAATCAAGGGCCATTTTGTACCTTCATAAACCTGAGGACCAGATACTGTTATGAACAAATCTTCAGTGAATGAAAAAGTGTGGGGGGACTGCCCTAGTGTTTCCGGGACCCTGGGAGATAGACTGGGACCTCAATGCTGCAGCTGTGGGTAGCCTGTGGGTAGCTATGGGGGAGGATGAAATCTGCCCAGTGGAATCTACCCCGGAGGACAGGGTGGGCCAGGATGGGATTTGCTCCCTGCAACAGGAGCACCCCGCAGGGCAGGCACTCTGTTGCATAGCAACTGTATTGTCTGTCTGGGGGGTCCACCGCTTTGAAGCCTCCGGAGCTTAATCATCTACTAATTTGCCTACTAATGATTTCTCACCTGTTGCCTGGGGACAGCCCTTTCTTTAAGAAAGCATGGACCAAACCCTGGAAGGGGGCCGACACCAGAGGTGGGCCTAGGCTAATGAGACGGACCCTTGGCATCTTGGGAGCATATTGTTTTCAGAAACGAACACCCCAAGTTGGAATTTGTCACAGTGAGAGGGAACCAGATGATGCCCTGACGGAAGAAGAAGGAGATGCACCCCTGAGCTTGATTTGGAGACTCACCATGACCTATGAAGAATGAGCCTGCCGTGGCGACGGGAGAGAAGCTGATCAGAGCTGAGCGCCTCCTGGTGTGCCCGTGAGGACAGGGATACAACATGTGGTTTGCAAATTAGCAACCTGGTTCTGCTGCACGTATCCTTGACTACTCCGGGTTGCTGTGGCCTGGTGGACAACTCCTGCTGAGTGCTCCCCATAAAGCTGATCTTTAAGAGCTGAATATTAATGAAGGCATAAGGCCTGTTCTTTTCAAGTGTGTCTGTAAAATGCATGAGTTTGACTGTAACAAGTATAACCCAATCATTGTAGTAATATTATTAACCAACTTGAAATGGTATATAAACTTCTGGAAAATCTGAGTAAAATTGAATTCTGATCACTGAATCAGTCTTCCCGTCTCTCCATCAATAGATAATATCCCTCCTTTTCTTGAGATAAAGATCCTTGTGGGAGCTAGTTTCTTAGTATCTATATTTCATTTTACAGCATAAAACATTACAACAAATATAGACTGATGTTTTAACCAAGTCCAGCTGGGTAACTACAAAGTAAGTTTTGACCAGATTTCTTCAAATCCCCAGGAGAGATGTCATCTTGAGCTAAGGGGCTTTGGTTCTTTTGATTCTGGAATAATGTTGTCCATTTCAATGCAGTTAAAGTTGAAACAGAACTTGGACAGGTTCTACTTTGGCTGTAGAAGAGCAGTTCCCCAGTCTTTCAAATACACCCAAGCTCCTGGTTAGGACTTGTTCACTGGTATGTCCAATCCTGTTGATCTGGAGATCACCACTGTTCACTGTAAATCCTGTAAAGTTTTACTAAGAGAAATGAGGTCATTATTCAAATCAACCTCTCCTTGTATGTGTGTGTTTCTGAAATGTGTGGTACTTGATAAGGTCGACTATACAGCAGCTAATAGGAGTTGATTTTGCTGGTGTCCCATGGTTGAATTCTACTTCAAAGTAGAGCAACAGATAAGGCTTGGACCCATCTCAAAGAGGTTTCCTAACGTATTTTACCCAATTGCAATTTGATTGTATAATTTATTCTCTCTACTTTGCTGCTATCTTGGGGCTTATAAGGAGTATGAAGATCTCAAGCTATTCCCAAGGCTTTCTTAACCTCTTGTAGCCTTTCTGCAATAAAGTGGGTATTCTATCTGATGATATTCCCAAAAGTACTACAAATCTAGGAATTACTTGATTCAACAATATTTTAGCCATTTCCCTAGACTGGCTGGTGCAACAAGAGAAGTCTTCCGGCCACCCAGAAAAGGTATCCACCAGAACTAGGAAGGATTTATACCCCCTTTGTCTGGAAATTCAGTGAAATCCATCTGCCACTATTCACTTGGAACACCTCCAGATTTTATGGCTCTTAGCATTACATTGTGAGCTGTGTTAGGGTTGTTTCTTTTACAAACTATATATTTTTGGAGTCTTGATTGCACAATATGAGCCATTTAGACCCAATTATAGATTTTTTGCAAATGTTTCAAAAGTTTTTCAGTAGTCAAACAAATGGCTTTGTGTTTACAATCCACTATGTCACGCAAGAGTGATTCTGGGACTACTCTTTACTCAGGTGGGATAACTGCCCATCTTTGTGGATCAAATCTTCCTTCTAAAGTTTCAATTAATTGACAGTTGCTAGCACTAAACTCTGATTTTTTTACTGGGAAAGGTATCTCTGGCAAGGTTTTTAAAGATAAAATTTTGTTTTCTAACATGTCTTTTTCTGCATCCTCATTGGCTATGTGTTTCCCCAATTCCAGTTTGGTCTTATCTGTTGGGGAGGATGAGGCAGGAAGGCCTTGCAGATATGATTTCCTAGCAAGGGATTCTGAAAGTATAAAACCTGTAAATGAAATAGAGTTGAAAGCATGCTTTGAGTTGTAGAATGCCAAGCAGGAAAACAGTGATTAAGCTAACTAAAGGCTGGATGCCTGATGGTTGAGCAACACTCCTCGAAGACAAAGGGATACCAGGGGGATGGGCCCTGCCAAGGTGGCAGGAGAAAGGTTTTTTAGAATGTAGAATAGTATGGTAATATAGTAGCTCTCATAGGTTGTATGT
>VZUI01001729.1:0-34152 GCA_013401135.1 Cettia cetti
ACAGCACAGGAGGCCTTTTCCCCACTGGATTCCCAGAGGACAAGAGCTACCAGACCTTCTCTACAGGATCACTGCTTCGACAAGACCATCTCATCTGGACTGCTACTACCACCCTAACAGGGTGTCAGGTTGTATTCTGACTCTGTTAGTATTTTCTACTATTGAATTTATTTTATTTTACTTTATTTTACTTATTTTCTTCTTTCCCTTATTAAATTGTACTGACTTGGAGCATTTCACTGGTTTTGCTTTAAAACAAACACACTTTTACAGGTGACTTTTCTCTTGGCATAATTTATAAATTTAAACCAATCCAAGCAAATATAAACCAGCCTCTACTTTACATGCAACAACAAAATAATCTTTTCCAGATCGTTTTCATAAAAAAGCCCAGGAGTTGAACACACCCAGTTCCATTTCATCATTATAAATTGGTGGGTTTATTATTGCAGATTTTCTGTTTGCAAATATATGCATTTTTAGTTCTTGCACATTTCTTAATAATGATGCTTCAAATCTAAAGCTTTTTCAAACCTTTCCACACCTAAAGTATACTAAGAAAATATTTTTAAAATATATTCTCTGAAGGTGCTGAAATCATTCTATTCTGCTATATCAGAAAACTGTTTTGTTGGCGCTCCCTTCCTGTAGCCCTGGCTCCTGCACAATGAGAAGATAAGATTTAATTTCTACTGAATTGCATGTCTGTGTTTAAATTACCTTTAATCTTCTAAGAAATTCTGCACATACAGAGAAACCCTCTTCTGTCCCACAACAAAATATTTAGTATGAAACCTGTTCTACACAGTACAGGTTGGTAAGTTTATCTTTAAGTCTTCAGGTCCAGATAGCAAATCATGTATTTAGCTCAGCCAGTGCACCAACATTTCAGTTTAATGTGCCATACAATGTGTGTTTTCTTGATGCAAAATAGTCCAAAATGATCCTGAAATGTTGATATTTTCTGTAGAAAGAAAGGAGGTACATATAGCACACATCAAAATGTTCATAGTGTTAGTGAAAAAGCTTGGCTTTGCAGTCTAAACTGTATGCTAGCCTTCTACATTCATGTTCTTTCTCCATTTTTTTTAGTTCAGTGAAAAATACAACATGCAGTAATATAAACTTGAAACATACTTGTCTTCAGCCACATTGGATTGTCTTAACTCATTTCAGCATGAGCACAAGGATTCATTACCAAGGAACACCTTAGGGATCTTAATACCCTTTTTTTTGTTGTTTTACTTTCCTCAGAGATAAAATCAGCTAGCAAGTGTTTATTAACTGGAAGTTCAACACAATATTTGAAGTGTTGTGCCGTCCTCATACAGTAACAGAGATAACCCCTTGTTTTTGCAGTTCAAACTTGAAAGACGGGAGAGAAGCTTTTTCAACAGTCACGACCCACACTTTCATAACAAGGAACCATTTCTGCTGTGCTGGTTTGGACTGGGATAGAGTTGATTTTCTTTGTAGCAGCTTGTAGGGTGCTGTGCTTTGGATTTGTGACCAAAAGAGTGTTGATAACACCCTGATGTTTTAGCTGTCGCTGAGTAGTTCTGACACAGCATCAAGGCCTTTTCTGCTTCTCTCTCCACCATGCCAGTGAGGAAGCTGGGGTTGCACAAGAGGCTGGAGGGGCCACAGCCGGGACAGCTGACCCCACTTGACCAGAGGGATGTCCCACCCCATGGGGTGTCACACTCAGCAATAACAGCTGAGGGAAGAAGGAGCAAGAGGGAATATTTGGAGTGATGATATTGTTCTATAATTCTGTTTATGATTGGAAGAAGAACTTTTGGTATGATTCATTCATTATGAAATGTGAACATATGAAGCAATGATGTTTTTTAAAAAAAGAGAGTTTATAGAATTGCTTGCAAAAAATGTTCTTTTAATAAAAATGCAGACAGTACTTTCAGGTAAAAAAATTCTCATTTTCTTAACTAATGTGCATTCAAAAAATATGCTACTTTGAGTTTTCTGAGTTAACATTAGAAAATTTGTCCTGTACACAATTACTTTGAGTGTGTGATAAAGAGCACTGATTCTTGCTGTTTTGAAAAGAAAAATACAGAAAAGCCTTTCTCTGAATGCCCATAGGAAATGTCTGTCCTACACTGTCGATTTCATTATAGTATAAGAAACACTTTTGCCCTAAGTGCTTCTTCCAACCCTGGTTCTTAATTGTTGTTATTTGGCAGCATGAAATATTGATGACATTGGTCAAAAAGATTGACAGCTGCATGAATTGTTATTAACCAGCCTGTTGGTTGTAGCTTAAAGTTCAATAAATACCAAGTTGCAGTAAAAGCCTCAGGGAGCCTCTTTCTTTTCTGAAGAACTGAAAATTAACTATTTGATGTCTTTATAAACTGCCTTTTCCCCACCACCCCCTCACCCCCCCAATAGTTTCAATGACCCTAAAAAGAAATGGATGGTTTTGTAATGCACTGGGGATCATGGCCCTTTCTTGATCCTGAAGGAGGCAATAACCAAGCATTACAGGAGATGTAACTACCCATCCCTTCTCATTGTCATTCATCACCACAGTAAACAACAGAAAAATCATTCAGAAATGTAAGGATCTGAAAGAGCAAAGGGGACAGAATGATTTCTGAAGTGAGTCAGGAATAACTTGTGTAATACTGGTACATGAGAATACATTTCATCCTCCACAAGTACTGTCATACTGATATGATTTGCAGTTGTACATATATTCAGCCACTAATAACTTACTGGAGAGCTTTAATAATTTTGTATTAGGTTGGAGAGAAAATCTTCACCAACATACAGATTCTGAACATTTTTAATGCTGCTGTGTACCTTCCCTTTCTAAAATGTGCACATCTGTTATCTCTGTCCTAAATCCCAATTGATTTTTTTTTCTCAGAGCAAATATGCTACTTTTCTTGCTACAAGCAAACAGATTTTTAACACCTGTTTCTCTGCTGTTTCAGAGATCTCTGGTATCTATACCCATTACTTGTCTTGTTCAGTTCCCTGTATGTCTTAGGTGTTCAGTATTCTGTGTTATCACTACTTGTGATGTGACATACTGTAATTTTGACTTTGATCAAAATAAGGTAATTGTAGCAACAGGAAGAATCCATTAAAGCTCCTCAATGTCTGATTTAGTCAGGGTGAAAAGATGGAAAAAATACCTTGCTGACTCAGTAAATGCTAAATTTTACCACTTAGAGAAAAACATGAATAGTGTACTTATATGCATATCTATGAGTATTCCAAAGCTTCATCCTTTCAGATGTACTTGAATCAATCATCAGTTTGAATAGGCAAGAATGAGTCAGATAAACACCATGGTGTTGGTAACTCTAGCTGCTACCAGCAATCAGGCAGGGCTGGTCTGACCATTATAGTGCAGAGCTGTTTAACTTGTACTTGTCACATGTGGATAAAACAATAGAGGATGCAATGTGCACATGTTGGACGGAAATTCTGAGGCAGCACCATAGTGAAGTAGTTTGGACATTTTGAGTCACCAATTTTTATTTTTGCTTTTTAATTTTTTTGTGTAGAGAATTTGTCTCTCCTGGGAGATTTTAATATTGTGTTGCTATTGTTAGGGTGGATATTTTATGTGTATTAATAATGACAGAAAATTAACTTTTTTCACTGGGATTTAATTGGACAACCTCTCTACATGCCATAATCACTTTTACAGTCTGTCTATTCAGTTATATTGAGGCAAAGTTTTAATTTTATTTCCTCCAATATCAATCACTTATTATCCCATGAACATCTTGAATTCTCTCTTATGTTGCAAGAGTATTTTCCCCAGCTTTACTGTACTGTGCATATTATCATACAGTACAAGAACTCTTGCAAGTTCAAACCTAAATAACTTTATGTACAATTTTCAAAATGTTTTATTATTTGAGTTTCTTTTTGGTAAAACAACAAAATGTAATTATATGCTAAAAGGAATTGATAAGCAACTTGTTTAAGCAATGGTTACAATCTCCTGTCTTTGTTCACAGCATCTGTAGCAATAGAACCCACTGCATTTCAATGCTGACATTTAATCAATGCATGTAAATCACCTTGGAGGCCTATTATTCTTGTATTCATTAATTCTGTCTTGCAGAATACAAGCATGTAGGAGAATTATACACAAAGTTTTTGCAGCTGAGGTCAAAAAGTGGCATGTGTAACTGTCTGCTCTTGAAGTTCCAAACTGCTTCTGACACATGGCATGGTAATACCACAATCTGTATGAATAAAATTATAGGATCTCTGAATTAAAATTGTATCAGAGTTTTATTTGAGGGACTTTTTGTGTTAGGAAATTGTCAGCTGGATGGAAGTCTTTCCTACTGACTGTATAATATATTCCCTCTGTTTGCTAAGTTCTGGAGGTAGGTACAGATGGAAATAAATACAGAGGTGGCTGCCTCTGTATGGAAAGACTAAGCTTCTTAAACCAAATGCCTAGGATATACAACAAACAAATATGATAAGTCCATAAATTACATGAAAGTAACCCAAAGAATTTTCAGACAGGCAGTGATATCTCAATATTTTCAAGTGAGTATGCCATAAGAATTTAGAGTTGCTGGTCTCTGAACATTTACAACCCATTGGAAGTGAACAATGAATTTGTATTCAGTCAGTGTTCAGAGGGAGAGTGACTGAAAGCATCAGAGAAAACAGTGAGCAGCCAACAACAATGGCACAGCAGATGGGCTTGCCTTGGTAGCTGCACCTCTGCGTGGGTAAGTCTACTCTGTGTTCCACCATCATGCAACAAACAGTGTTTTACTTGTGAAGCATCACTTTGTCCAAATAAATCTGTCATGTAGAAACTGTCTAAGACAACCAGCTTTGACCTATCAGGTAGGTGAGCTGGCACCACACCTGCAGCAGAGCCCAGAACTTGAAGCTGGCCTGAAACCAGGAGAGCAAATGCAGCAGGACATGAAGGGCATATAGAGAAATATGCTACTCACCTGCCTCTCAAGTAACTTCCTCCACTGACTGGTAGCTATGGCAACTCATGGAAGAAATCTGGGAAAATCAAACATGGTGAATTTTTTGTCCTTGATCACCAGCCAGATTTTGCCATTCAATTTTTTCTTTAATTTCCATGAATGAACCATTCAAGCCAACAGTTGGGATCAAAGCATTCTAAATCTTTAATAGAAATAATTTTGAAATATTTTCTTTCATATTTTTCTTTAAATGCAAAGACATTTAATACTGTAATTTAACATACTGTAATTTTTCTCGGTGGATTAAGGATATAGTTGGAATCTATGAAGTCTTCTTCTGGTCTGGTCTATAAATAGTGAGAAAACAGCTACAGAGAGAAAACCACTCCTGATTTTTTAACCAGGAGTGAATAAAAGGCACCAGGATACATACATCATACAGCAACAAAGCATGAAGTTAAAGTCTAAATTTGAATGTGGGTGACAGGTCACTGCTTTGCATTTCACTGGGTGCAGGCACAGTAATTCTTTCACCAGAAGAGTAAATTTAATGCAAGTTTGTTACTCAGTCTGCAATGTCAAATGTTGGATTTCCACCCACCATGGAACACCAAACCATATCTTGTGCTTTGCTGGTCTCTGCCATGAGTAAATTGTAACACTGCTTTTGTGCTAACCCCTTTGTTCTGCTTGTGGCAACTCATTGAGAAAATACAGCCTTCTAGTCAGATGTAGGGGAGCCCTTCAGTCACAGGACCAATTTATACAACAGTGTGCCAGCCCTCTGTCCCCAGACATACCTATTAAATATATGGAGGCGAGAGGGAAACGCCTGAGCTCTTTTTCTCTGCCATAGACCCAAGCAGCAGAGATCTTAATCACTGAGCCATCAGCTCAGGGCTTGTCTCAGTGCCACCAGGGCTGGGACCTGCTCTGCACCAGGAACTGAAGAAAGAATAGGTTTAGATTATAAAAAACTGTGGGTTCCTTACAGGGGTTCTATCTGTGGTTATCTAAGCTCAGGCCTTGATTCACTGTTGAGAAAAGATTGTGAAGCAGTGAGAAGAAAGGCTAAAGCAGACAAAATAAATTAGAGAGCAAAATGGAAGGGAGTTATACAGTTTGGCAATGAGGTCTTCGTTATTATAGAGCCTCTGTGACCTTTAAGAGAGTCTGACTTGACTGGTTGCCTGAACAAGTTTCCACCCTGCAGTCCTGAGTCCAGTTACATGCCTGGTAGCTCATTTTAAAACAAACCTGCCATGCCACCAGCTTCGGAAGCTGCAGTGCATGCTGGCTGAACAGACTATGCCTCGCAGGCACCCTTGACAGTGACCTCCTTTTCAAGCAGGTCAGAACAGTTACCTGCCCAAGAGGCACTGTCTTATTGATTCATCTGCCTCCAAACAGATGTACCACGTATCTGTTTGAGATGCACCTGCTTCTCAAGGGCTGAAAATTGAGACCGTATTTATTATACCTGTGAAGTATTCAGCCATGGATGATTATTGTGGCTTGCAGCAGGTATGAACATGTGAATCTCTCTAAGAGGCAATACATACAAAAAATATGCCCCTTTTGGGGGTCTAAAGCAATTATTGGAGATATTTTTAACTGTGTCCTCCAGGCACCTGCCGACTCATGTCGGATTTACCTGCTGTGTTCCTAAACACATAATTTTTTTATCTGTAAATTTTTAATAAATATTAAAATAGTACTTGTGAACATATGCAGACATTAATTTTTATATCTGAACCTCCATATAATTCCTTTGATTTGCTGATCCTTTGCCCTTCAAACTTCAAAGATTGTTTGATGATATAAGTGAAAGATTTTCCAGCTTCAAAGCTGAAACAAAGATGCCCCTGAATCATCAGAAGGATCTGGAGTTTGGTCAATAGATAAAATTCTGAAAAAAACTCTGAACAAACATTGAATTATAGCATACAAATTCTATTACCTATAGTAAAATTTATTCTGAGCCATAGCCTGAGCTTTGCTTTGGATTGCTGAAAACAGACAGCAGAAATCTAAGAGTCTGTGACTGCAATGACATGAAGGATAAAGTCAAAGGATCAACTATTGAAAGTGGACATGGCAGACAACCCAAAGGAAATATTATGCTTTCTCTAACAAAAGAGGTGGAGATTCTGATTTTTGAGCTACTTTATTTTAGGAGATTATGTATTTCATGGGGACCAGAATTGGTTGTACCTGCTATTTACTGAAGAGAAAATGAAGAGCTTTAGAGTGATTTGAGAATTCCTTTATTGAAGTTAAGAAGTTTCTGATGATCTGCAGCTGAAGGATTCAGTGCATTATCATTTTGTTCCAGGAAAGAAAATAAGTGACAGCGAAAGTAAAGCTAGACTTTTGTTCTGTTTTTCTGATAGTCCACTAAAGTGTAGTCAGTGCTCTGTGTAGGACTGCCCTTGGAACAAGCGAGCCACAACCAGATGTGCCATCCTATTTTCTGTGGCCCTGAACACAGAAAAGACAACATGATTCTAAACCATTTACAAACTGCTAAAAATAGGTGGCAGTTAGTTTGATCCTTTTTACCCTTGGCTTTTAACCTCTCCTATGACAAAGGATAAATACAAGAGGAAGATTAGGTCACACAAATTTATATGATGGCTATATGTAAAATGATCATGCAACATCTCTGAACAGAAGGTCATTTTGCCAAATGGAGACTTGTCATTTTTATTTTTTCTTCTTTGCACAAACAAACAAGTACAAGGTGATTTAAAATGAGGAATTGTTGCAAAGTACAAATCCTCTGTAGTAGAGCCTATAACATTAGATGGATTGAATAAAGTAGAAGGTTCTCATTTATAATCAGTTTTAATCACATTCAATACCCTAAACCAGATTGAAACTGAACATTAGTGGTTTAGGATAAAACCACACTTTGCTCCACCCTACTCCATGTTTTAAATGTCAATGTTTTGCTTTCACAGCTGTGTGCTCTTTAAGAAGGGAGATGTTTCTGATGAGAAGAAGGTCATTCATTATTACCAGTGATTGCGAGTACAGGATCAGCCTTTTTTGTTGTTGGAAGGAACAAGGACAAGGTGAAGTGTCTCTGTTTCAGAAAGTAAAAGGAATATGCCCAACCAACAAATGTTTCAGTACCTCCACCCATGGCTGTTTCCTTGGGACAAGTCTACATAGCCTGGAGCAAAGGAAGTAAAGTATTTTGAGTAGAAGAATGTAAAATAAGTTTTCTTCCTCTAGAAATGGAAAATACAGTTTTGTCTACTTGATAGGTCTTATTAATAATCTATCTGTGGTCTTTTCCAATTTATCCAATTATCCAATTTAGCCAATTTATCTACGGTGAACTTTAGTACTTCTTTTTGCAAGTTTGATAGGGATTTTTGAATGAAAGATAAGGGGCAAAAATGTATGGAAATTGAAAAAAAATTGTCTTAATTTTTAAAATGTCTTTATAACAGTAAATGCAAACTATTGTGATGATAAGTGAAGGTTATAGTCACCATTACTCTAGGTGCTCATGTATCTGTCAGATCAAAAAGAACAGAGCTTGACCTGTTCTAAAGGCAGGAAAAAGTTTAAATGGGGGATATGAAAGGCAGAGCTTATGCAGCTATGAAGTCAACCTGGGTTTTTTTCCACCTCACTGTCTTTGAATATTTCTTTTTATAGCTTTTAAAACTAGTAAACATGTCTTCAGTGTTCTGAGTGTAGCATTCTTTTATGTTCCTTAATTTTGGATTTATTACTATCAACGTACTCTGATTGGTAAGAGGATATTTTAAATTTTGAAATTTAGATCCATTTTTACAACCATTACAATTTGTGTTACAATAAATACAACAGTGAATGTAAGCTGCATCATTTCCCCCATTAAGATTTTAAAACGTTGCAGATCCAATTTAGATTAAAAAAAAAAAATCAGTATCCCAACAGGTTAAAAATTAAGTATTATTCACAACACTCCAAAACATGTTATGAAATTTCAGGCTGGTTTCAAATCAGTACTTAGCTAATAACAGGTATTTCACAATTCTCTTCTTAATATCAATGACTTTGTGAGTTAGTGACACAAATCATTGTTTTTACTTAATCGAAAATTAAATTATTTGATAAATTGGTGGTGTAATAAGATTATGTGAAAGGAAATACAATTGATTTAAATAACATTGATCTTTCCTCCTTGTAGAATTTAGTATTAGATGTCATAATTGCCATCCACCAAAATCAGAACTAACCATTTCTTGTAACACAACAGCTCAATTGTGATGTACAACTTGCCTCTGCATTTAGAAAATTGACAGAGACAAAACTCTTCTTTCTTTCACTTAATCTTCTGAATAGAAAGGAAGATTTTAGTCCTATTTGCTTTCACCAGGATTCATGATGTAATAAGCACACCTGAGAACAAGCATGTCATTCCCTGAACAGTGAGATCCAGATAGGAAGAGGACTTTAACACTACACCTCTTCTGAAAATCAAACCTCAGTCTTCTACAAGACATTGGGTGTATCTCTAAAATATCACATACTGCTGCTAAAAGATATAAATATTTCTGAGGATTGAAATGCTTGCTATAGAATTTCAGCTGGGAGTCATGAAAATAGTTAATAATTCTCTTTTCCACTTTCACAAAACCCTTCTTTCCTTTCAAGTAATCTTCAAGAATTTTACACTGAATATCTCTTGAAGAAGTAAGAATGACTAAGTAATGTGCATAATTATTTTATCAAGCTAATTTTATTAAAGTGGTAAAAAAAAGCAATCTAGAATCTTCAATTCAAAAGTTTTTGCATTTTTACCAGTATCATCTTTACATATTCTGCCTTGGTGTCTAGAACATAAATTTGTGGAAATTGTGCATTGGTTTGTATCTAAATGTGAGAGCACTTGTTTTTCTGATCAATGTTGAAATAATGAAAACATAACAGGATCAATGGCTTGTCCTTCCTGAAGAGCTCTCTTAGGAGTCCTTAGTCATATTAATTCTTCCTTATTTGGAGGTTGATTGCAGAACTCAGGAAAACATTGGAAACAATTTATTACCATTAACTAAGACAAAGCAATGACAGGTAAAAGTGTCAATTGAAGCTTCACAGATTCTCACTGGGATTTTGATTCCACTGTGCTTCAATGTGTTTCAGCACTTATTTTTCTGTAAACATGGGTTTACAGCGTTACAGGTAGTTTTTATTGATAGATTTTAGGAACCAAAAGGGTATATCTATCTTTAAACAAGTATATTTATGGGCTTGTCACACAGGGCTAATGGTTCTGATGAGTGATGAACAAGCATTACTTTCAAACTCTGCATTTACAAGTATATGGAGTCCGTAGGATGTCTAAGACAATACACCTAATCTCCCCCATGCTCAGGCAGATTAAAAAAAATTAACAAGGGAAGGCTGTTAAAACCTTCATAGCCATAACCACCCACATGTAGATTCAAAAGCTCAAATAATGGAACTGATTTTGATTTTTGTTTTGCCATCAAACACATTTAGAAAAAACCTCACTAATGACCATAAAGTGTAGGACAGACAAACTGCAGTAAAATTGCAAATGATCCCATCCTTAGTGTACAAGAATGCTTACTTAGAATATTTCTGAGATGGTACACAAACATTAAAGGGAAAGAGCTTAGACTATTCATTGGTGTTTGTCTGGGATCAACAAGCATTTGGTAAGAAACTGTGTTAGACACCTCTTTCAGACTTGATTGTCATCCTAATGCCTTACAAGGGGTTTAATGAGTCCACAATGAATAGGGCTCATCTCTGGCAATGTGGTATCAGGGACAAACACAGCAAATGCCATCCTGGCCTTGACAAAGTAGTTATGGCTCATTTTACAACCTTTTAAGCACAACAAAACTCAACAGCCCCATTGCAGCAGCCTCTCCTGAGGTCTTCTTTCCATTTGTTGGTGTTTCCACTGGAAGCAGTGACTGTTGGCTTGCAACAAGGAGAGATGTCAGGCAGTCTTAAGAATATGATAGCACATGCCTTCTGTCTTCTCCTTTGCTCCAGGTTTCGCACCATGACAGGATTCCCTCACTGAAGCATTATGAATAAATACTGTTGGAGTAATTTTGGTTCTTTAATTTGATCAGTGTCAGGGACTCAGGATTCAGCTTGATATGGCCCCAGGAAAACCATGGGTGAACACAGATTTTTCTCCCTGTATGCATAAATGCCATGATTTTGGTGAGTAAGAATGCACATTTACTGCCCTGGCCCTTATTGTGGAGCAGAACCTTCAACAACAAACACTTTGGCTCCATCAGTTCAAGATCTGCCTAACAAATGGTCCATGCTAGTGCACAAATCATGGTGTCCCCTGTACATGCAGAGGAAACAGAAGGACTGGCTGCATGGACTCAATTTTTCTCCTTTTATGCTCATTACTGTCACACACCACATGTAAGAAGGGATTAATATGATGATAAATAGAAAAGAATGAAAAGACTTTAACTCGGTTGCATTGCATCCAATGTGTCATTCACACCAATGCCAAAGATTATCTGCTAGGTTTTTTTCTAGGCCTTTTATTCCTGCTGTAGCAGCTTTGTGATCTGCTCAAAGTCATCCAGGGCATATCTACTTTGGGTAAATATGTTGAACACAGTACTTTTAGTCCGAGAAATAGGAACATTATATGTATATTGATGTTACACTGGGTCAAAATAACTGGTCCTATCAAAAGCAGAGGTGATTAGCTCAGGAGTGGTATCACACTGGTGTAATGAGAATGCCTTTCAGGCTTAGAAATTTATCTCTATGAAGCTTAGCTAAGAGCAGATAGAAATACTTATTTATGTAGTAGAAAGTCCAGCATCCACAGCATGTTTTTGAGATGGAACCACAGTGATTTTGATAAAAAACTGGCATTGCAAACGCAAACTAAAATACAGAGTTCCTCTCCTCTCCTCTCCTCTCCTCTCCTCTCCTCTCCTCTCCTCTCCTCTCCTCTCCTCTCCTCTCCTCGATTATTGTTCTGAACACACTACAATGGACCTGCATGAACTTTGCACTGAGTAGCACAAGGCTTGCTATAATATGTAATATGTAATATCATATATGTAATATATGATATATCATATATAGTATATTGTACATAATACATCATATATAACTTCAAATTTATGCCAGTGTGGACAAATATTGTCAAAAAAATACTAGCTCAGTTATGAGAAATATTCACTGGACATGAGACATGCCACATTAACAAAACACAAGGTTATTTTAAAGACATTGTGAAAATTAATCTTTTCTGTGTTTTGCCTTCACTACAGGAAGAAAGTCCTCTAAGCCCTGAACAAAAGAGAGTCCTAGGCAACACTTTTTTCCCCCATCTTCTTCACTTTTAACACAGTTTATATTTAGGCTTAGCAGTGAGCTTAGAAGTGACTGTACCTTTAGTCCCTTATAGATCAACATTGTGACATACCATAAACAAAACAATGAGGAAACAGAAAGGGGAAAGCAGTAGGAACTGTGAAGCTTTTGCCTGCATCAAAAGCCAAAATGCAGGCAGGCTGGAAGGACAAATGGAAGGGGTAGTTGGCCTTTGGTAAACCTTCCTGTTTGGGCATAGGGGTGCCATATTTCATCTTTTGTTCACTTATTTCTCAGAAAGGCATTGCAGGTTTCCAGGAGACCTATGTCTTCCTAAGAGTTTAAATCCATGCCCCATTTAAAATGCAACTTATACACTATATTAGGTTATATAATTTCTTATTTTCATGCTTCCTTTTCCCACTTTTTAAAATTTGTGCATATTTTGGTTTCTTTATTCCAGATGTTCGTTATTTCATATGCAGTTAAATTATTTGTTTGCTGTTTATTTAATTTGTGACACAGTACAAAATGTCTCTGCTTTAGAAAAGGGAATGGTAGCAGCATTAATCTGGGGGCAACACATCCAGTGGCATCAAAACTGAACCTGACTCTTGAATTTGGTTAAATGATAATCCTGGTGATTTGTCATTTTTGAATATGTTATTTTGCTTCCTTTTTTCTTTATCATGAATAGTTAGTGCCTCATGTGATTTGGATATCAGGAGTTAATGCAGGAAAGGCTGAAATTAAAAAAGAAATCACGGTTCATCAGAAGAGATAACACAGGAAAAATTATACTAAATGCAAAATATAAAATACCTTTTTTCAGTACTTGAGAACAATGGAACGTAGATGTTTATCACTATTAGGAAGACCATAAATCAGTGATCCAATTCTCCTTAGTGAGCTATTTTCCCCTTTAAAAGTCTTCTCTGAATTTTTTTGTAAGCAGATCAAATATTGATCACTTTAGCCTTGTCCGTGTACAAATTTTATAGCTATGTATAAAATTGATATTAGTATCCCTTTTAAGCTGTTCATTGTGGAATGACTTAACTTGCACCTTTCAGCAGTATTTGCAAGTATGGATGTGACAATTTCAGTTTTAAAATGTTTTCAGTTAGATCATTTAAAGTCAGGTTGATCCCCTACATATATTGCCTCTGATATTAAGCATGTTTTCTGATCTCATAATTTATGCATCTCTGCCTTTGTACAAACCAGAGCATATTCTAAAATATTTTAAAAGCATAAAATATATTCACATTTCACCAAAAATAGAGGAAATCACCTATTTTGGAATGTAATTCAAGCTAATACAATGAAGTTTGTTTTTATGCAGGAATCACTGGTAAAATACATTTCCTAATGTGTTGTTACACGCGATTTCATTGAGCACCATTGCATTCACATAAATTTAATTTTTTTTTTCCTTCAGAACTTGGTAAACGATACTATGCTTCACAAAAATTATATTAGACTTATTGCTGCAAGCTGAATCAAAACTAAGAACTACTAGTGAAGCTAGGTATCTATTTTTGATCAGTTAGAGCTCATTGGGGTGCATCTTCTTATGTGTTTCTACTCAAGCCAGAAAGCTGGGACACAAACCTCTGGTGAATTTCAGGATGCAATAAACAGCATGTAGAAACAGCTGAAGCCTTCAGTAAATATAGATTGGATGGGAAATCAGATGACCTGAGCTCCATTATTTACCACAATTATTATAGTGAACAAATCAGTACTTTGTTTTATTTCACAGCATCAGAGTACTAATGCTTATCTAACATAATAAAATATTTTGGCATTGTGGATGAGAAGTGTTGTATAAATGTTAAGTAGAAATAAATATTTACTCCTGGTCTGCAGTGATTTAGTTTGTTAATCTCTGAAACACTCTTTCCTATTATGTAGAGGAAAGATAAAAATATATTATGGAACAGGCAGCCAAGTTTTATTGGAGAGGGAAACATGGACACCTCTGTTTATATAAATCATGCTCATGGTGGGTCTTTCTCTTTTCAAACATGCAGGTACCTCAGCTAATTGCAAATTTAAACCACCTGGCACTGGTTTTATTTCTGCTCCAGTCCTGAAAGCTGCAGAAAAGATGATTTGAACTTTAAACTGTGCTTTGTAGGAGCAGTAACTCTCTCTGCAAGTAACACATTACACTCTGTGATCTCTTTTGTATTTTCTTACAAAGAGTCTTGATATGAAATCTCACATGGTGGAAACCTTAAGTTAATGGCCTGTGAAAGGAAAAAAAATAGTACAGGAAGCATCATGGGATGTGTGCTTTCCTTTTCTTATAAATGTGCTAGGTTCAACAAAATTCTAAGAAAGTTCACCATAGTCTAGGTCGAGTATATTTTTTTTCATTCACTGTAGATGTTCAAACTGATGGTCCTTGGATTTCCCTGTGATGGGCAATGACAGCAGTTGTCTTCACCTGTCCATTCTCTACTTAGACCAGAGGTTGCCATCCCCTCACAGAAGCATCACAAATGGCAGTTTGTCCATTCCTTAGCCATCATAAATTGTAATCTGTCACATTAAATTAAAATGCCATTGATTTCAGTTTGCATTAACAGAGCAGGATATGTTGTGTGGCACCCAGAGTCCTAGGATGATGAAGCTCCTGTAAGTCCAAGCTAGCAGAGATCCTATTTTATAGAGCTTGGCACTCAATTCTTAAAAAAAAAAGAATAAATTTGGCTATTTCTACATCAGTTTTACTGAGTGGCTTAATTGAGAAAAGCATGAAATCTCCCATGCAGCATGCTTTCTTTACATTCATTTAATATTTTTCCCTCTGCACAGAAGTAAACTTATCTGCACTATGCACCCAGCAGTGTTTTTGAATTGCAGAGAACGAAGGGCTGACATCAGGCACAAGAATTCTATACTGTCAGAAATGCCAGGGTTCATCAAAACTACACTGTTTCCCTGCCAACTCCCTGAAATAACCCTACTTGCTCTCTTATCATCATCTGTCCCCCTCAGATGTTCTCCAATAAGATTCTGAGGTGTTTAAGCTAACTGCATGCACACAAGATATTTTATAGAGGAATAGGAAATTCTGCCTTCAAAGAGGTTCTTGCTTGTGCTGGAGCCATAGAAAAGTAGTTTTCTCCTTCCCTTGTGAATATTTGGCTATTTCAAGTGAAGAAATTGTGAGATTTTCATTCCACTTACTGCCTAGAAAACTGTGTTTTGAAAGTAGCTTGCCTGGATGTACAGCAATGACTTGTTTATATTCTTGAATTTCTGGAATATACAAATAAGAAACTCAACAGAAACATTTAATGAAGTTTACTTACCTTATCCCTGATGATGTGAAAAGCCTGCACTTTAACACGGTGTTTTAAGCTTCAATGCAGAGATACAGCAGACAGAAGACTATATTGCAAAGCATTCTATTTGTTTATTATAATATTAGATATGTGAGGTTTAACCTTCAGATGACCCTAAGGTTAACTCATTATAGAAAATGGATCAGTAAAGTATGAAATGGGCAGCAAAGACTAGACATCTGAAATTAGGAAAGAACAAAGTTCTATTGAATTTTTTAGCATGACTTTCCCCTTAAATCCAAGCTCACATACTCAGAGAATTTATAAACTGTATCTAGTAATAGGTTAGCTTGCAATTGCAAAAAATGTATTTATTCATTTAAATAGCATATTCATTTTAGCATATTAATAAGACTTGCTATACACCAAAATGTAATCATAGCTCTATGTGCATAATAAACCAATAAAAATACACAGTTTATCATTCTGCTATGATAACCATTTCTCAAGTATAATATTCATTGGCTATCTTAAACACCTGTCTTGCAACACAACCACTGTTTGTATATTGGTTCCCTGAAGGTCACTTGATTGTAAAACTAAGACCTTGTGCAGTACAGAGGCATTTTACAACATGTTCAATACAATACATAATGACAGGAGAATCACATGTTGATTGTGGATGTACTTTTCAAAAAACTTACCTGAGATATGCCCCATGAATAAAAATGAAGAAAAACCTGACACTTGAGGCAGAAACATTGTCCTAAAGGTCTTCTAATATTGTTCTAAAGGTCTGAAACCAAATCAAACTTGTTTATTGATTCCATATTCATCACAGCCCTACCACTGGGGCTGCTAAACTGAGGAAGTTAGCATTTTTAGCATTTTTTAACCATACAAATGAACAGAACTCCTGAGAAACTTTCTGCACTTAGAACATAAGCATAAGATATTTTTCTTCTGTAGTCCACTTAGAAATAAAAAATTCATCACTATGTGTTACAGTAGTCAAGAGTAAGATGAAGCAAATATAAAATGTCATTGCAGAATTTCAAAATACGGAACCTGCCTGCTGTCCACCTCTGGAATGACTGATGCTCTGCTCCTCTTTTCTGTTTTCTTAAACAAAGTCATTTTAATAACTGCAAAAGTAAATGACACTCTTACATCTTTAGGATCTATAGCTGCCTCATTTCAAATTCTCCAACAAAGAAATTCTGAACCATTCTCTTCCAGCTGCTTTTATTCTGCTTTGTTATGTTAATGCTCCATGAAAAGATGTCATGGAGGATCAAAGAATTTTGTGCATACGATTTATATTAAAATATTTTTGATTTAAACTTTAAGATTAAAGTAACTTTCCATTTTCAATAATGTAGAAAATTAAGAGTGAGATTACTGCATCTGGAAGTGTGGGTGAATCCAACAAAGGACAAAACCAAAGAGGACCAATGAGATGCTTCTGTTTCAAATGTGGCAGAACCTTACATTTAAAAATAGGCAAAAAACCTCTTTTTTTTTTTTTTTTTTTTTTTTTTTTTTTTTTTTTTTTAATATCTGAATCTTTTTCCTTAAAGCAATAAAGGATCTTTCATGAGAGTAAAAAAATCAAGAGACTTACCAGTCCAGGGTGAGCAGAGTTTGTGGTGCAGTAGAGCCTGTTTATAAAATAAATCTGTTATCCTGGAAGCAAAGAATGATTGTTAAAGCTAATAGGACAATTTTAAATAAGTCTTTTTTTCATGACCCATAAAAGCCAGAATTTTCCTTGCCATGTTTTAAAATATTGTATGGAAAAATCTGGCTATATTGAAATAAAGAAATCATTAAAGATTTTTATGATTCTAGATTATTGTGGCTGAATATCATGGACACAGTTTGATCATTGAAAGCTGAGTCTCTTATGCCATTGTTGCACTGAGCATACTAATCATAGTCTTTCTAATTTTTTTTTTAATTTTTTTTTTTTTTTTTTTTTCAAAACTGGTTGTGAACTCAAACACTTCCAAACAGAAGGAGAAGAGATGTTAAAGAAGGTGATTGGTGAGATGCAATCTCAATCCCAGCAGTGGTCAGAATTATTACTTTCTGAATACTGAAGGAGGAAGGAGGAGATGAAGGAGATGGACAACGACTGCTAACATATATTGAAATTAATTGTGGTTATAAAATATCTGTTGAGCAGAACAGTGGTGAGGGTCAGCTCCAGCATTTCTGCTAAAAGGGAAAGTGGAGAGCCCAAGGAGCTATGGCTGGCAACTTGAACGCTGGCAACTTCAGAGCTTCTGTAAAGATTAAATGAGCTTCACTGGAATCTCCCTTTGTCAACATTGCACTAAACCAGCCACATTTCACTGTCTGAAAGCTGTTCAAAGCAGAACTTGGTCATTGTAACAGTAGTGTGAAGGCTCGATCCTTCCATAAATATCACATTAAGCCCTCAATGTTAAGTCATAAGTCAAATTTGATACCACAAAGCAGCAATAAAAAATGCCAGGTCTGAAATCTTGCCTGTGAAAACCATTCCATATGGTTTAAAGGGATGCAGTCAGTAACAAAATTTTAATAAACCTCTGATGGTTACATTATTTTTAACATCATAAACAAGGGAGTATTAAAATCATTTGAAGCCAGGGGACCTACTAACTTCAGCTATACAAAGATTTTTGTCATAATGTTACACTGGGTAAGCTAATAAAAAAGTAATATATGTGCAATTTAATCAGAGTGATACCCTGGGGAAAACCAGTCTATTATCTGCATCTCTGTAAATATCAGAAGACTGAAGTTTAAACTGTAATTCAGATCAGTGATAACACTTCATGAGAATAAAATTAATCAAAAAATTATTGTACTTGATTTCTTTGAAAGCATCATACATGTCCATATAAACTTCTGCCTTACTGGCAAATATGTAATCAAGAATGCATAAATCTTATGAGGAACATAATAAAAAAAAATTACTACAGTGTTAGCTACTTCTCACTTATGATCATAGCATAAAATGAAATGTGGGAGTTCCTTTAATGGTTTTTTCCTAGCATTTTAATATCATAACACATGTATCCAGTCTGCAATGTAGACTCTAGAAAATACTGCATTACATGGGAGGGACTCTACATTTGACATGATTATCTAAGATCTTCAATATTTACCAGAGAAAGGAAAGGGATCATAAAAAAAGGATTAGAAAGAGTCCATTTTTCTCCTAAACTTCATATTCCTATGAAGTTTTTGTTGTGCCTTAAAATGGCTGTAAGTGGAACTGAATATGATTTTTGTGGGATGCATGTGTATGTCTAAAGGATCAAGTGAAATACACACCTTACTTTGAGTAGTTTGTGGGGAGGAATGAAGGGGAGGAGAAATAAAATGAAAGTTATTACAGATATAAAGGATTTACCAAAAAATTTTAAAAAACTTACTGTTTATTAAGATCGTACAAAAACATCTTTTTCTTGTTAAGATGCTCAGTTTAATTAGTTCTAACAAGTTTTGTGTAGCATCTACCATATAATGAGATCCCTTTAGATATAGCAAGTTATGTCTACCCTACACTTGGCCAAAATAGATCTACAAATAATTTGTCTCCCCCACCAGTTCTATTCTGATAAATTATCTGTTAAATATGACATGAAATAAACATTTGATGGAAGCCTGTGACTTGTGAAGATTTGGTAGACATCCAGTTTGATCCAGACACTGACAGAAAAAAAAAGAATAAACTCAATCTGGCATCCATTACTGCAGATTATGAAATTCAAGTATTTTGTGTCTATTCTTTAAGCTTAGTTTTTCACACAGCTGAATTACTCTGATTCTTCTATTCATTTAAACATTGTTGCTACTAGACACTAGATCATCTAGAAAACGATGAATTCTAAATGCTTAGGGAATTTGATAATAATTATTTTCACAGTTGTGAGTTGAATGAATTAAGGCAGATTGGCTGTTATTTTAACACTAGTTTTTAAAATGTCTTCATCTTTCTAATCTGTGTCTATATAACTGCTGGCATAAATTTTGGTTAGCAAATTTTTTTTTTCTTTCCAATATTTCAACTTGATGCAGAAAAATAATTTGGCATCTACATGGCTCTTTTAAATACAAAGAGGACTGATTGCAAATACTTTGGATTTACAATTTATTTTACAGCCCAATAGTTGGATTTTAATCCCATTGTGAGAGATTCCTATTCAAGCAAGCGTTTTTCTTGAAATAAAAGGGAGCACCAGGACATGGTACTCTCACATATGCTTTGCTGTTCAGGAGGTTGCAGAAGGTACTAAACTGCCCCACACCTCTCCATTGTTACCAGCAGAAAGAAATGACTTTTTTTTTTTTTCACGTGCTCATTTCAAATCAATCCACTGGTGGCTTTTGATCACAAAGTGAACTGGGGAGAAAGGAGAAGACATTACCTTGTGCTGACTGTAGGAGGAGAAGGACACAGCAAGATGAGGAGTCAGCCTCTCACAGAGAACAGAATGAGCAAATGAAAATAGGTGCAACCTAAAGATTATTGTAGCTATGATAATGTTATTCTATGATTTTTAATTTCTCCAGAACAGGGATGGGTTAGAAAGGTCATGTTGATGAATAAGCCTTTCTTTTTAGCGTTCTATTGTTCATTCCTCTGTGTAGAAAAATATTGACATAATCTAGTTAGTCTGTTGGACACAAATTTTCAATTCATCCACTTTGAGATAGGAAAATAACTGCCATGTGACATCCATAACTTAACATTTTTGCTAGTAACACTTGCTAACTCATGGAAACTGAACACAAATACCAGCTGAAACTAAGAAATAAAAATTTATAAATTAGCCATAATTAAGAAGGGGAGTCAACTCTTCTGATATTGCCTTCATTAAACCAAAGGGACAGATTACAGCTGACAATAAACAATCCTTTAAAGAATTAATTGACTGCATGTTGGGTTGCACAGAACTGAAACAGGTCTCTGCAAAAACACCACCTGCTGACAGATATTTTATCATTTAAAAAATAATTAAATGGAAAGAAAATGTTAATCTTCATTTCGGCAACACTGCATACATGTTCACAATAAACCTCAAAACTTAGTGTGACACTTTTTTAAAAAAATCAGACATTTATAAATTAGACTTTCAGGCACAGTTCCACTGACTAGGATAACAATTACAGGGACAAGTAATGTTCATGCTTTGTAGCATTAGTTGAGCAACAGACAGAGTCAAAAAGCAATTTCCTTCCATGGTTAAATTCTGTGTGCATGCCAAGGCCTCATGCTTTCCTTTGAAGCGTGCAACCATTGCCTCAGGCAGGATGCTGGACTGGATGGACCATTGCTCCTGTCCTGTTATGGAAATTCTATTGTTCTTAGCTGCAGTGCCAACAACATATCAAAACACACCATCTAAATTGCATTTGATATATATACTGTGTCACACTCCAACTCAGTCAAGCAACACGGACAGCATGATTCATGTGGAGAATGTGCTTGAGTTGCTTTAGACAGGAGGAAAACGATATCAGAGCTAGGTCTGCAACCTAGTGCACACAGCAGGATCTGGAAATCTGTGATGTGTTTTGGCCATATGGAAGTGAAAAAGTATTCAAGTGCTATCAATAAAAACAACAGAATGTGTCTGTTTCTGAGCAGCACACATCACCAAGTTGCAGTTCCTGGGAGCAAGTGTAAACACAGAAGCTGATACTCCCAGTAGAGAAGACAGTCACAGACGTCTTCGTTACTATTCACTGATTTAAAAAATGCTCCAACTTCTCCAGAGCAAAATTTCCTCACTGTTCTATTATGTTCTGTTCTCAAGTGGCTTTGTAAAGAGAAAAAGAAGAAAAACAAAAAACCAAACCAAAACTAAATGAAATAATCACCAAACAAACAAACTCCTTAGGAAATTTTTATTCTTTGGAATAGAAAAACTTTAAACAAACAAGCACAAACAAACAAAAAAAAAACCCCAACAAATCTCCCCATTATCACCATGACTTGAGAAACATATATTTTAAAAATTTTGGAATCTGTAGAATTTACTAGAGCTTTTTACATTAAAAAATAAGAGACAGCAAATATTTTGAAAGGTGAATTATAGAACAGAATAGGCCCGAAATACATGTTTATAACACTGTTTATAGATATGGATAAAGATGTATAGAATTACCTTTCAACCTGTGTGTACAGAGCTTTAGCCATGGTTGCAACACTGAAACCTTTGAAGCTTAAAATTCAATAGTCTAGCTGCCACATGGCATCAAAATTGCAGAGAATTTCACCCTTACTGAGGCTCCAATCTCAAAGGATAAAGTGTGTTTGTCTTTGCTGATGGTGTTTTGGCTGAAGTTAAAGAGGGATGACTACTTTTATAAGAGATGTGATTGGTTTATTTCCAACAGTGTCTTTCATAAGGGCCAGACTTCATTAAAGTCGTCACCATAATCAACAGCTACAAGACAAGTGGTGAGGCACTGGAACATATTGTCCAGAGAATTTGTGCATACCCCATCCCTGGAAGTGTTTCAGGCCAGCCTGGATGGGGCTTTCAGTAGTTTGGTCTAGTGCAAGTGGTTGGAAGTAGATGATCTTTAAAGCCCTTTCCAATGCAAACCATTCTGTGAGCATTTGACAGACTTCTTGTAGCTGAAAAGGGAGAATTTTTTAAAATATGTTCAGAGAATGAGAGAGGTAAAAAGAAACCCATCAAAATTTTCCCAGAGGGGAAATCACTTGAAAGTAGATCTCAAGAAAGCAAATTTCTAGTAGAATATCAAGTTTATGAGAATGATTTCTTTATTTCTGTTCACAATATTATATCTGCTTAAGAGGGTATAATTAAACTAGAAATTCAGACTTATTATCTCCCTATAGAACTTTAGACAACAAGAGTTCCTGTTATGAAAAAAACCCTCACATTTTGTTCTGAGAACAAAAGTAGCAGATGCCATGTCACAGTGCATGGTGGTCCTGGCTTAGAAGACTGCAGTAGTCTGTGATCAATATTGTGCAGTGCAAAATTACAGATTTCCATGGTGATGAACCGTCCACAGAAGGAAAGACACTGCTCTCAGGCAATATGGGAAACACAACTTGACTCAGACATTTCTAAGCTTTGGGGTTTTTAAAATATTTCATTATTTAGTGAACTTCTATTCAGTGATTGGTAGGTAATGCTTTTGTTGACCTTTTCTTGCAGTCCTGCTCTTAATTTTCCAGGAATTTGAGAACAGTTCCCTTTGCAAATGTAGTCTCAGCTACAGGAAAACAACCCTTTTCTATCACAAGTGATCTATTGTTCAATTGAAAGTTCTTGAGATTTATAGGAGGCGTTGTACAAAAAATGCTGTGGGTTTAGAGAAAGGTTGTGTTTATTTTCTTTAAGTGCTCTTTAATAGGGTGTCACCTACAAACCCCAAACTGTCCCACATGTAACCTAAAACAGTATCCTCATAGTTAGAGCTATGGAAATAGATTTCTAATTAATAATTTATTTCTAATATGCCCGAAGTATAAAAATTTATGATTTCAGATCTACTACAATGCTTCCTGATTATCTTCCATTTGAGTAAAGTTTCAATCAACCACTCAGCAGTTCCCAAAGAAACAAAATATAACTGTTTGCTTTCTTTGTTAGTCCCCTGTTCACTTGCACAGCAACATTCACCTGTTTAATTTTCTAATAGAAATTGTTATTAAAACTTAACCTTAGTGTTTCCTGGAATCAAAAGACAAAATTTTCTAAGCAATACTAAGAGTGGTGAGATAAAAAGTGATTTTTTAAATTAAAACTTTCAGGTGCACAAATATTA
Source organism: Cettia cetti (assembly GCA_013401135.1). Taxonomy (NCBI): domain Eukaryota; kingdom Metazoa; phylum Chordata; class Aves; order Passeriformes; family Sylviidae; genus Cettia; species Cettia cetti. Next base: position 23,399 of record VZUI01001729.1, read on the forward strand.
CTATATGTGCATGTGTGGTACAGGATTTTTACAATTTTTAATAAGGTTAATCAATTAATTTATCTAGCAGGTACAGATCAGTTGCCCCAGTAACCCATCCTTGGGCCAATCTCTTGGAGTTGGTCCAGGAGCTCCCTTGTACTATTATTTGTTATATCTCTTCATTACTGGTGGAAAACAAGATGTCCTTGTCAGAAATTCTCTTCTTAAGAATAAAACTTAACAGAATTTCAAGAATGTGTTTAGAAAGGGTTAGCTTGTTATTCTAAAATGGGAGAAAAGGCAGGAAAAGTACAAGAAACTAAATACAATTATATATTAAACATCTGTAAAACTAAAAATATATGAAGAAACTAAAAATCTTTAAACATCACTAGGAAAAAAAAATCTGCTACATACTTTGGCTCTATGCATTTGTGCCCCTTAACAATGCAGCATTAGAATATGACATCACGAACATCAAAGTCACAAATTTTGTCTGTGCAAAAATGCTACAAAGCAAGCAAAACCTGCTCCCATCTAACAGTCAGGGAACAGAACAAAAAAATGCAAATACATTTACCTGCAGACACATTTTCCTGCAGATACATAGCAATTGAGTTCTGCAATGAAACACAGTTTTACTCTCAACAGCACATTTTCCCCAGTTATCTGAATCATCAGAGACAGCTCAGACTTTGAAGAGTAAGTGAACCTTAATCATGACTTTCAAGTAGATGCTTTCCTTCTCTTCACTGCAAAGAGGTTTTTCTCATGGTTAATAATTCTCCAAAATGTAGGATAATCTTAGAATGACATGTTTATTACTAATTTCAAGTGAAAATTCAGGAGAGTTTTTCACTTGGCATCTTTGAAAGTAAAACATACATTGCTACCACCCTGAGGATCATCATCTTCAGGCAAGACCTACATGGGCTCTTTGCCTGTTCCCATTTTCTAAGGTTCAGTAGAGCAGCTTCAGAGCAAGCAAGAAAATATTCTTGTAAGCAAGAGTCCAAAAAGCCCAAATATTTCTGAGAGAAATATAATTATAAAAGTACCTTCTCTTTAATAATCTAAAAAGAAAATTACAACCCTTGTCAAAGAGCAAAATATTTACACCTTTCCCCATTTCATATTGGTGATGAGTGTTGGATGAGTTCAGGCACTGGAGATGGAAAGAAGCCATGTCAAGTTATCTTATCCTAGGGGGCTGTTAGTCTCTAATTTGAGATTGCTGCAAGGAAAAAAAAAGAAGAAAATGGTAAGCACTGACATTGGAACCATTTATCACCTACTGTTATGAGGAATAAAAAGTTCCTTTTTGAAGATAGTCCATTATCTATTTCTAGCTGGCTTCCTCCTGTCATATTATCTTGCAGAAATAATAAATTTGGGAAGATCACATTGTGAGAATAAGTACTGCTATATATCTAAGTATATACATTGCTCTTTTATTTACAGTCACTTGCCCATTCTCTAGAAGAAAATACAGGTTTTACATTTGTTATTTGTGGTTTCCTCACAGACATTATTTTTTCCTCTTGGGTAGTGAAAGGAGAGGTGGTAGTGAAGGAAGCCTGGAATAACATAAAAGAAAATTCATACAATATATTCTTTTCTTAAAAGAAAAACTTCAGCTAAAGCAATATCAATTTCTGTACTCAAATGATAGGAAAGGATTTCCATTAGGAACATAATACATATTCTCCACATAATGTGTGTGACTCTATATCTACATACGTGGATATGGATTTATGTGCATATATACACATTATTAGCACTGTTCAAAAATAATTTTGCAAATCCTGTGATTCAGACAGAGTAGCAAGGTTTCCAGCCTGATGAGGCCTTTCTGTCTCTGAACATTTCTTCATCTTCATTTGTTTATCACTCTTCACAGTTCCACTTTTCAGATCCAATCAACGGCTTGGATAGTAAAATTGATCATTTACTAAGCAAAAAAAAGTTGCAAAGACTTACTTTTAGATAAACAACAAATAAAATTGAGAGTAATTTACACACACATAACTCATTTTGTTCAGGAAACAAAATAAAGATCAAGTGAGGATTTGCCAAATATAATGTCCTACAGAAGGATTAGTTTATCTTTCCTTTAAGGCAGAGTATGAAATCAATGTGTTAATCTACTTGAAAAGGAGGATTTGCTTTAGCTAGGCATTTTTTAAGATATGAAATTAAATCTGTATTTCTGTTTATAATTATTAATCCTAAGGGTATCTCAGGCAGGAACCTTTTTTTCCTAGGATAGAAAATTTAAAAGAGCAAAGAGGGTAAAGGACATAAGTCCCATTGAATTTTCCATAGCAATTTATTGGAGTGAAGGGCAAATCTGCAGAACTCTTCTGTCCTCCTTTCCAAATTCTCTCCCATATCTATTTTTTTCCAGCTTGTTGACAATTTTTTCTGTGTTCTTTCAGTTAATGAATGACAGCACCAAGCACAGGCTTCCTGCCTTTTTCTCACACACAAACATCCTGCCTGCATCACCACCAGAAAACTCCAGCCATAACCCAAAGTACAGCTGAGCAGTGGCCCTGGAAGGGTTTGTCTTTTTTTAGGGACTCAGGAGTTATAACCTCTGTGTCAACAAAGTTCTTGGTATGAGGTCTGTCTTCTCTCTAAAACAGAGGTTTTGTGGCTTGTTGGAGTAGTTTTTAGAGTTCAAAATCAGATTGTTGTAGGATGTTCAGTATTTCCTCTTGGCAGAAAAAGATCTCTGCACTTAAAACCTTGCATGGATAACAACCCATCCTGCCCACCCATGTCCAGATAAAATAGCCATCTCCTCACCTCCTGTCCCAAAACAATCTTAAAAATGTATGGATGTATCTAAAGATTTAAATTGATTTTCCTCATTTCCACATGCATTTCAACATAATGCAAAGATCAGAGTTGTTTTATTGAAAGTATACTTCCTAAATTTAATTTCTAAGATTGTAAGAGGCATGTTAGGAAAACATAACCAGTTTGCAGTCCAAGGCTGTTGAAGTAGGCTCTGTGGCTGTGCCAAGAGTTCTGTGAACAAACTGGGGAGAAACAGTAAGAAAAATCCCAGACCTGAGGAGATGAGTAGGGGGCTGAGGTGGATCTCAAGTGGTTTTTCAGCAGATGTTGCTCTGTGGGCTGTTCACAGTGGTCCCAGGGAGGAGCTGGATCATTGTGCCACACTAAGATATCACAGCGATGTCTTTCTAAGTTGCTTTAAATGTTCAATTTGCTGTTGTTTCTAAGGATCACTTGTAAATTTATCACTACAGAAAGATTAGAATGTTCTCTATTTTACTAAATGTACATGCTTTATTTCCTTTATTAGGAATAGTATTAAATTATATCACAAATTTCAACCCACTAAAATCCTATGGTACTTATAGCACAAAAGCATAGTTTTTGAAAGGAGTATATCTGGCTTTTGCTAATCTTTTGCTATCTGACTTGCTTTAACCAATAAAAATTATTGATATATCATTTATCATTTCCTTGCTCTGCCTGAGTGCCTTTAGGACCAGACATGAAAGTCAGATTTCCTCATTTTTACTAAGCCAAGACTATATTTGAACATTATTGCTTCCTGATAATGTTACAAAAATTCTATAAAATTGAAAAAAAAAAAAGTCAAGAATTTTCTTTCTGGTATGTACTGTATTCTCAGTCCATCCTATTCAGTAGTAAATGAAGTATAAAGATTTCCCAATAAGACTAGAGTTAGTTACTGCAATCTTTACGTCCAGAGACATTTTGCCATTAAGAAAAACATGTTTCTGCCAAAACCTGACAATATTTTCTATTTCAACACCATTTTCTCCATTTTAATGATTAAAGCAATGAGAAGGTTGTCAGTTATTTTACAGCCTAGTCTAGTCTGTGTGTAACATTTAAGGCAGATCTTTTATTTTAATATGAATATTTGCTTGCTAAGAGCTTTTCTGTTGATGTTATTATGAAATCATGGCACTTGCTTGGTTTAGAATGTGAAAGCACTTAAATGACACATCTCACTTTTCCTTCTGTCATTACCTCATTTGAAATTAGAATAGTGGATTAATTGCCCCTTTAATGACAAATGCTTGCCTAGATAAAGCTAAGATCAGGGTTAGCAGTGTGCCAGGCAATTTAGGTAGTCAGCAAACCATGAATTTCACACTGACAATGCTAGAGGCATTAATCACAGATACTTTTCCTTCTCTTTCCAGTAGTCAAATAAATGATTATTTGGGTTACTATAGGACTTTAGTTCCCCCAGAATATGGAGGGTTTTTAGCTTTACCTTCTGTAATAAAAAACTTTTTTTGCTTTGGCATTCCTTTTCTTTCCCCTTGGGGACCATCTCAGCTCCTCTTTGGTTTTGGTTTGGTTTTTTTCATCCATGTAATTCAATTCAGCATAATATAGGGTGCTCTAAACACCCCAGGGATCTGTGTGACTGGAGTGCCTTTGACAAGAAGGTATTTTAGATGAAAGGTCAGGAAAGGGGATAATAAAGCCAAGAACCAATGCTTGAGCTCTCTGTGACAATACAAGGGGCAGTAACACATGCTACATGTTTGCTGTTGTATCAATTTTACCTTTGCTGGTTGAAAATTATCCTCATTACAATTCACAGAAGGCAGTGCCAGATGGATAATTCAAGAGACAAAACTGAGAGATGCCAGTGCTTGGTTTCAGTCTGATTGAGAAATGAATAGGAAATTCTTTGGATATTCCCAACAAAGAATTTTATTGGAATTAAGTTGTGAAGAAAACAAGGTTTTATCCTACACAAAAACTCTGCCAAGTACAATATGCCCACAAAGCCTTTTTTGCTCATGTACCTGCACTTTGTTCTTCAGCAGCAGAGCAGTCTGGCCTGCTGTGCCTGCTTGTGAAAGATGACTCTGATGGTGCTCTCTGAGTGTCAGTGTGAATGGCAAGGCTGCCCTTGTTTTCCTTAGAAACATGAGTTGTTTAATGTAGGTGACCCTGCCAGCTCCCAAACACAGAAGCTGAAGTCCATCTCTTATTTTGCTAGTCCTGTATATGTTTGAAAGGCAGAACGGGCATCTCTTTCCTGAGGGACTCTTTTTCCTCTCTCAGGATAAGGGCAGAGAAGAGTCAAGAAGACTAAATCACCCCTCAGCTCTTAGGAAAGGTGATGTTTGATCTTCCCAGCCAAAATACATGGCATGAGTAAACTTGGAGGCAATTCAACTATGTGTTCTTGAGCAGAGTTGTGTAGGGCACAAGATGTGCATCCAGAGCATGTGCAGATTTGAAAATCAGTAGTAGTACATTTCATAGAGGAGAAGATACTCTAAAGTGATCAACTGGTTAAATAAAGTTATCTGTCTCTATAGATAATTAAATCTGGCTTACAAGTCCTGATGCAGAACTTCAAATTTTGTTTGAACTGTTTTTCAAAGCCTCTGGAAAGTGTGGCTACTGATCTGAAGGTTGCATACATATAACCAAAAAATCCTGGAGAATGGTGTTGAAGATATGCAAATACTTTATCACAGTGTTATCTTCAGTGCTACCTACCACTCTCTCATTTCTAAAAGGACAACAGCTCTCATATTTGCAAGAATATGGCTGGCATATTGTGGCTGGAAACATCCTCTTGGCTTTCATATATGCTTCTGTGTTTTTATTCATTTGACAATATCTTGTCTGTAAAAAAGTGCTTGCAGATCTAAATCTAGGTTTGTTGTATAAGACTTAAGTATACCTTCCTAAGAAACAAAGTAAATCATATTGGGTGTTTAAATGCAAGAATCGTCTTTAGAATTCAGTCCTATTAATTTCTTTCATGCCTTTATTGCTCCTAGGCATCATTGGCACCAATTTCCATGGAAAGCAAAGTATACAAAAGGTTTTAGAACCTTCTGAATGGCTATAACCTCATAGAAGCCTCTAGAGACATGAGATTTTCACAGTACTTCAGAGTTTCAGAGTAAAAATTCAGATAAGAAATACTGGAAGTAATAAGCCAGATTCACCACTGGGGTGTCTACTGACTTTGAGGGAAAGCTATCAGGCACAACTTTGGCCCATCCTATTAAAATAGTAGCCGAGATGTTCCTGGTGAGTAATTCAGGAATCTTTTTCTAAAGTTCAAAGAACTAATAATTTCAGGATCTTTAATATAAATTCTAATACAATTACTGTTTAATCCCTTTTAATGCATTCCATTTTCATAAATTTGATAGCCCTGATGCTATCAGGAGCCTACCTACTCCTGGTCCCTGAAGTAGTTTCCCTAGCTGAGGATGCAGCGTCACTAATACCTGCTCATTCACCACCTCTATTGTTCTGCTTCAGCTTCAGCTTTCCCGCTTAATATCAGCATGTTATAATTGGGCCATAGGTGACAAATACATTATTCCTTCTTGTTATACTGAACTTCCTGTCTTAATTACCAAACTCATTTTCCCTCCACATCCCACTTGCTCGTTACTCATTCTCAATTATGATACGGATTTCCCGTAGACTTTAATTACTTCTTGTGCTTTAAAGGATAAATTAATTTTCTTATTAACCCTTTGACATCTCATTAAGATCACTGAATAGGACAATTCTGTTTTCTTGTGGCAGGCCATCCACATTATGTCAGTTTGCAAAAAATACTAGAAGGCTTAGGATGAGTTTGATAAAAAATATTAATAGTTCTAGCTGGTGTGGCATCAACATCTGTGTCATATGAATATATTTGCCTTCATAGAGTCACCAGTTAAACTGGAACTGTTTTTCCCTCTCTGATGTGGAGGAAAGATTGGCTTCTAACATTAGTGCTGTTGTGTTTACTTTGCTCTTTGAGTTTAATCTGCACTTTGACTTTCAGAAATGTACATAGGATGAGGGAGAGCACAAAGGATCTCCTCTGACCTTGGGCCAGTCTCTGATAGGATGGGTGTCAGACAGAATGAGAATTCAAGGTTTCTTTCTCTTCTGCATACAGGAGTTTGTAGCAGTGCCTTGTTTATGTACAATGAAAAAAAATCTCTTCAAAGGCCTTAAAAGGAATGTCATGTTCCAATTCCTCCTTACCCTTTTGTACACAAACCTCTACATGGTCTTAGATCATTTTATCCCCATAAATTTGGTATTAAAATTTGTAAACTGCTAATTTTTCTCATTGAAACACATAATATAGTTGCTCAATGCTTTGGCTGAGTTATTCCTTTTGCAATATTCTCAGTGCTGTCATCTCCTTGCTCCTTTGGCCCTTTTGGATTCCCCACTGCTTGCAGCTTTGTCCACTGGCTCCCTGTGGGTTATGTGCCCCAGCTTCCCTCTCCTGTCTCCTTGTTTTCTTGAGACCTCTGGATCAAGGCAGCTCATCATGCTCCCTGTTGATTCACCAAACGTGTGGATGTGAGTCGCTGACACAGAACTGTCAGTGCAGCTGAGAAGACATCTATTCCTGATGCAGAAGAGAATTGTGAAAGGAAAACCTTGCAACAATTAAAATGCAGTTGCTTTATTTAGACATCATAGAACTGGAAGTAGTAAATATTTCATGTATCTAGCTGGTTTCAGTGCCTAGGGCTAGCTGCATGTTTTTCTACCTATCAGATCTCCATGCACTGGAGACTCTCACATCTATTTTTTAAGAAATATCTGTCCCACATACAAGTCATATGTTGGGTCTGTTGAATGCTATTAAGCATCATACAGATGAACACTGATTAAAATGAGCAGATTTGGGGCTAGAATGGGATGAAATATGCATGGACAAATTGTTTTATGGATTAAAAATTTATTTTTTAAGTGTCTTACAGAAACATCTGGCCTCAATTGGGAAAAAATATTATTTTGATTTTTTTTTTTTTTTTTTTTTGTGGAACAAACAGCTGTCACTTCTGAAGAAAAGTTCATTCCCTTTTAACAAAGATAGCAGTGGAAATCCAAGGCAGGACTTGACATAATTATGACATTTGAAATAGGCCAATGCAGAAACAGGTCTTCAGAGCTCTCTGTAAAATATATTGAGGTGATTCAGTGATATTAAGCTTACTCAGGATATCTGTTATTTGATTTTGGATGCTTGCACAGAAATGTTGGTATAAGGGTACTGGAGACACAATATATTATTCCCTATCCCATTCAGAAACATACAATGTGAAAAACATTTCCAAATAACACAATAACTATATATATGGAAAAAATCTAACTGAAAAATTTCTATTGCAAAACACAGGATCCAGTCACTTATTTTGCCTTTGAAACAAACACTGAGGGAATGATTGATAAAGCCATGCCTGAAGAAAAAAAATGGGATAAAATGATGAGAGTTTTGCCATATGATTCTGTTATCTTAAATACATTAGTGACTAAATAAAAGTGATCTAAAATAAGCAAACTTCAAAAAAAACAGCCCTCCCCCCCAAGCAAAAGCAAAAGCCTCAAACAAAATACCAAAATGTTTATTTGATATGTGTCACAGGAAAATTTATTAGTCAACAGTTTTGTTCATCAGGACACTGTTATCAGGAGTAAAATCTGGGGGAGGTGTTGGCAAAGCACTGTATTAAATGGTAAAAAATTCTCCAGGAGAGGAAAGTTTGAGGTCCGTTTTTCAGTAATGAATTTTGCAAAAAGATTAAAAAGAATCAAGGGGTGCCACTGGTGTTTTCAGATGATGTGGGCAGTGCCAGAGGAAAAGGGATTCAGGATATTACACAGAAGGAGATGAGAGGGGGACTGAGTCAAAGGAATGAAATTACCTATGGTAGAACAAAGTGCACTTGAGGAGCAATGAAAACAAAACAAGATGACTTCCAAAATTCCTGCTGCTGACACATTGCCATCCAGATAACAATATCTATGTTGTTATTACATTCATATCTATTGTTGTGTTTTGGATCATACAAAATTGTGAGCTCTTTATTTCCTAGACTAGCCTTTTCCTTGCAGGTTTGAGGTTTGAACCCCAGTGTGCAATTTGTAAAAACTATTCATACTACTTAATACTTAAAAATAATGTTATAATCCTTTTCAGAACAAATGATGAGACTGATTACTGTGGCTTGAATTTGAATCCATTTTACAATTGCATTATGAAATTAGAAAAATAATGGTTTTAAATGAATGCATTTTTTCCCCCCACTTCAAAATCATAGTCTAGTCTAGAGGTCCAAAAATATAATCAAGATTTTATATATTTCAATTCAAGCTTTATCATAGAGATCTTCATTCTCTATTTTAAAAAAAAGCCATGTTCCTTTGGCATGTTAAATATAGTCTAAAGGTAAATACAGTGGTCTTACCAAATACAATTTCCAAAAACATATTTCCCAAACCCTGTGTCCCCAGGTTCTTAGAAATGGCATTCTGTAATGAGCTGTAGGTACTTTTTGATTAGCATAGGGATGAACATTCTTCTGTTTATCATTTTTCTTGCACCAATGTGACGTCTCTGCTGATTACTCACATTATGGTTAATTTGCAACTGATAATCAGTCCTAGTTTCTTAATAAACTTCTCATTAAGAGACTGGAGCTGTCACTTTGCCTCCATGTTACTCTTCCTAAGTATAATCTGTGACCATTATGCAAAAGAAAGGACTGCTGGACGTCACACATGTCATTTACAATCATGTACAAAAGCTTCAAAAGGAGGTTGTTAGGTAAATGCCCTTCATAAATCATTACTGTAAAATAGAAAGGTATAGCTAATCACCATATTGCCTGTTGCTGTATTTGGCTTTTTTGAAGAGGAGAAATGTTCAGCCAGCAGACATTTAAAAAGATTCAATGCTTTCAGGGAACTCCCTGAATGTTTTGTGCTTTGCTTACACCACAGCAAAACCAGCAGTTTAGTTGCAGAGAGGTTCAGGCTGAATCACTTGGAAGATTCTTAAAGATTCATTCTGAAACTGCTGCCTTCAGGAAAAAGTGATGGAGTTTTGATGCCCAGGAACTTATCTTGCACCAACTGGCTGAAAGTAAATTTTCAAATTAACGTTCTGAGCCCAGAGTAAGAATGAAGTAATTGTAGAAAGAAATAAATTGCAGATATTAGTGTTAGTTCATGCTATAAAAAATAAATATATGCTTATGAATAATTGTCACACTTCAGGGGATGTGCAGTTGCAGTAGCAGTTAGGTTACACTAGTCTGTCAATATTGCTTGCTTACCACTGTAAAACAGTCTTTAGTATAGAGTTTTCCTGGATAAAATTCTTTAGTTCAGTCTTCTGAGCAACTATGTGACTGTGAAATCCCACCCCAGGTTTTTACCAGCCATGTGCTTTGACATTCCTTCATGAAGAAGAAAAAATTAAACCATGAGAGTTGGAGTGAGATTTGAAATTAAGATACAGTACTTTGAAGGATTTCTTTTTGGGATTTTTTTCCCCAGCTGAGTGGGTTTCATCTTGACAGGGACAGCATAAGTAATAATAAATGCAGGGTAGAGCTTTGAAAGAGAATTAAAGATAAAATCAAGACAAGCCAGCCAGAAATAATCAAAAAAACCCTTCCTCTTCTGCAAGGGATCCCTGCATCTGTGCTTCCCATGCATACCTTCTATACATTCAGAAACCCTCAGTAATAGCATGTCACCATTATTCTCTCACAGGAAAATATTTAGGGCACAGTTACTTCTAAAATATACATTTATGATGTTTACTCTTTGTCTTGCTTCTAATCACGATTTTTAATCATGATTCTGGTTTGGCCAAAAAAAAACCCAAACAACAGACAAAAAAAAAAAAAAAAAAAAAAAAAAAAAAAAAAAAAAAAAAAAAAAAAAAAAAAAAAAAAAAAAAAAAAAAA